>JALMQS010000068.1:834691-1139555 GCA_024734495.1 Forficula auricularia
AACTCGATCGATCGATTGGAAATTGTTCCATTTATTTCTGTTGTTTTCAGGTTTTTAATTTTTTCCTGAAAAAAAATTCTCTAGAATATAATGTGAAGTATTGCGATCGCCTGCCTTGGTCCTGATTCTTTGAGATCTTCGATCTCAAAGATAAAAAAATTAATTTTTTAATTGTTAAGTGGAATGAATCGATGTTCTTAATAGCTGGAAACCGGATTTAGCACATAAAACCAGATATTGTGGTACCCAGAGGCCAAAAAGGGACCAAAAATCTATTAGTCAATGCGTATGTACGTATGTACCTCACTACGTTTCGCAACCATAAGTCTCAGAGGTCCGAAATTCGAAAATATATGTTAGAAGGAGTACAGGAAGCTTTTTGGTTCAAATCGGAGATACCGGAAGTTGAACATTTACACGCTTGAAAGAATTTTTCATTTTTTTTTATATTTTCTCAAAAACTGGCACAAAAGAGATTTTTTTTTTTTAATTGGTGTAGTTATCAAGTGTACTATGAGTGTAGTCAGTCGTGTATAAATTTTGTATCCGATTGAAATAAACGAAGGGGGTGTAAATTAGGATTGTGCCAGCGATGATTTCAAATAAGTTAAAATGTGAAAGTCGTGTGGTGGCTTCACACCGGTTGATTTTTTTTAAATCTTTATTTTCTGTAAAACGAGTTTAAAAGTTATTTTCAAATTTTTCTGAATTTAATAATGTACCTATATATATGTATATAGTACCTGGAGGCACCGAGCGATGCTCGGTAACTTTTTCCTTCAGTTAAAAGCTTTATTTTTAATATTATTTTTAATTTAAAATTCTGATAAAAATGTCGATTTTTATTTGAGAGCCGTTTTCAAATTAAAAAAAAATACAAATATATATATAGTATTCGCCCACTGTACCTCCCCCACCTCCACCCCGCTCGACCTCACCCCCGAAACCTCGCCCTACCCCCGGATCACCCCACCTACTGCACCTGTTTTGATTCAACCACATGATTCATTTTTATTCATCCAATTGTTAATAAATAAAACCTATCAAAATGTGTTATTTTTTCAGAAAATTGAGACCTGCTTATGCAAAAGATATTTTTAAATAAATTCTTGATTATTTTTTATTCTATTAAATAAATAAGGTTCTTTATAAAAACAATTATAAAACGTTTATTAATAATTCTAACGTTTAGGTAGAACAAAATATGTTAAAAACCACAATCACAATACTTCTTCAAGGCCTTTGAGAACAATGAATTAACCCAACCCATTGTCTGTCTGGGTACAAAAGGAAAAGAGAAACCTTTTTAAAAACTCCAAGATTGGCATTTATCTACCTGAGAATAATTAATATGATTACGAAAAAACCCATCAAAAACAATTTTGTCGAAGATGAGACCGTGACAGATCGAATTGTCACCCCAAAAACCCCCTAACCCGTGAATTTCATCAAAATCGTTAGAGCCGTTTTCAAAATAGAACTAAGATACAAATATACAAACAAATATATATAACAATTTTTGCTCGTTTAATAAGAGTAGATATATGTAAAATTTTGCGTCTGTATATTTATTTACACCAAGCAGAGACCAATCACTCTCATTGATTTCATTCATATAAAAAAGTTATTCCTATCTTTAGAAAAGAATTAGAAACTTAAAAGTCACCATGATTATTTTTAACTATCGTAGGCATCTTTCTAAAAGCGAATTACTGTAACAAATCAGCAATTTCAAATTAGAGGTGGAATCTTGCTTCCCAATTCACATGTAAATTTGGTTAATTGTTCCGCCACGTTTGATTGGATTTTCGAAAACAATTACTGTTAATTGTCGCTCGATTAGGACGGTTCAGAGATGCCAGCCAAACAGGTGACTGAAATGATGCATTCTGGCTCCCTCTGTATTCATTTTTTTAATTTTCTGCATGGATGATTGCAATTAAATTCGCCAAATTTGACTCGTCACGTGCCAGTTAATAAATAAGTTGAATAATTGATGGATGCTTGCCGGAGGCTGTGGGAAAATGAGAGCAACAGCACACATAAGTTCTCATGATGATTGGCCAGGGATGCAGAAGAAGATCCGGGGGCTGAAGAATTCGAGCCAGCTCGGTTCATCATTTATTACAAATATTGACTGAGCTTCAATCTATCCCATGGAAAGATAGATAGATATACCATATAGATAGATAGATGAAGGGAGCAGCTTCATTCTGGGCAGACAATAATAATTACCCTGCAGGCATTTAAAGATTAATTTCAAACATTGCCATTCACAACAGAGTCTCTTCCCTGCTCAAAAATTAGTAGCTCTGGGTACGCTCCGGCTGGCGAAAGCCTACCGGGAGGCCAAATCACTAAAAAATAAACTGGCGTGTTCTGATGTGGCCATCCACTTGACTTCTACCATACAACCTGGTCCCTCACTTATATTTAATATTTAATAAAATTATTTATAATCATGTAGGGAGAGGGTTAGTTTTTGCATTTTTAGACTGCTGTGGACCCACTGATTATGTAAACAAAATTTGGTTGAGTTTGGTACAAGGGTCTAGATTTTCATTTTTGACCTTACCCCCCCCCTCCCCATTTTGGGCGGTTAGTTTTTGCATTTTTAGACTTCTGGGCCCACTGATTGTGTATACAAAATTTGGTTGAGTTTGCTCAAACGACCTAGATTTTTTAATTTTTAACCCCCCCCCCCTCCACCCCCTTAATTTTGGGCCGATATGCACCAAAATCTAATCAGCTCATAATCTCAATGGACCAAAACTGCGTGTGAAATTTGGTTTGGATATTCACACTAGTTTTGAGCCAGCTCGTCACAAAAATTTGGTAACCCACAGACTAACACAGACAACCAGACAGACAAACTAACAGAACATTTTGACAAAACAATTATTATCTCGAAAAATATAATTTTTTTGATGTTCACTTATTAGAGCTTTTTTGTAGACCAGAAATGCCATGGTTTTGCTCAATTTTTCTAATCAAAATAGTTTAAGCTGTTTTTGAGATATTTTGAAAAAAGAAGGAAAAAAACACTTTTTTCATGCACGATTACAATACTTGACCATACCCTGTAGGGTAAAGTAATATTCAATGTTATTATTAAATATAAAGAATTTGATTAAATTGAAAATTCCAGCAGAAGACACACTCTTTTATTGTCTCCTTCAATAAAGAATTTGAGTATGTCATTTTTTGAAAATTAGATGGAATGTTTTTCAAAAAGACAACTCAGTATTTTTATAAAAAAGAATTTACATTTTAGGGATAATGTGATCTTAATGATAATTATGTATATATTGTATGTCATAGGGTTTCATCCCCTTGGGGTCGAACTCATGCCCTAACGTTGCTAACCGGGATGTTAGCTTACCATAGAAATTAATTGCCTCCGACATACAGATATAATAAAAGCAAGGAAATTTTAATTCATTATATCTGTATGTCGGAGGCAATTAATTTCTATGGTAAGCTAACAGCCCGGATAGCAAAGTTAGCGCTTGGGTTCGATCCCAAGGGGATGAAACCCTCTGACATACAATATATATATATATTATCATTAAGATAATTTTCACTAAGATCACATTGTCCCTAAAATGTAAATTTATTGTTGTTATTAAAATTGAAAAAAAATTATGTCCGAGAATAGCAGAGTTGTTGATATTTAGGAAGAAATCAATGAGAGTGTCCTCGTCCTTTGCTTGATGCAAATAAATATATATTAATATATGTATATAATTTTATTTACTAGTGTCTATATCTATAGTATCGAAGGCTTGACATTCATCTACAGTATTTTTTGTTTTTTAAATAATTTGTATGTTCTTTCTCATAGACCCGAGTATTCGATTGAATGAAAATCGGTTTTTTAGTTATTTTATCAACAAAAAGTAGTATTTGCTTATAAGTGAATGTACTAATAATTTTCAAAGATATGATTTTTAATTATTAAAGTAAACAGTTTTAAGCTGTAAACTCCTGATGATGGACTAATAATCCGAAATATATTGAGTTTGTATAAACCTCTTTGAGTTTTATTCCATTCACTGTGAAAGTACACACCCTTTACTTTATTAATTAATATCATGTTTCACCTAAAACCTAGACCACTTTCTCTAAGTAAAAAAATATGATTTTTACTTTCACATATATATTCTGTCATGTAATGAAATAGGATATAATGTGAAGTATTGTATTCGGCTGCAGGTGTCCTGATAATTTGAGAGCTTCTATCTCTAAGGCGATAAAAGTTAATTTCACTTTGTGACTTCTAGGTGGAAGGAATCGATACCCTTTATAGTTTGAAACCGGATTTAGAACATAAAACCGGATATTGTGGTCCACAGAGGCCAAAAATAATTGGTCCGTGCGTACCTATGTACGCATAGTATACGTAGGTAAATGCCTATGTTTTCTCAAACTGTTTATTTGTATGTCTATGAAATTCCTTTCTGGTGCCAAAATATTTGTATTTCAAAAACGGAAAATTGATTTGATTTTGAGTCTTCTAGCTTCAGAACTTGTTAAAAGATTCGAATGTCAGAAAACAAATGAATGGTTTTTTTATGAGGAACTCTCAAACGAATGCATTCTTGCCACATGTGTGTATAGATAATAAGTTGAAATTCAGCAAAAGAGTTTGTTTTAATAATAAGTTTAATCATTCTACCATCTTTTCCACCAGGGATTACTACTTCAAACTGATCACTAACAAACAAATGGGCCAAATCACCAAACTTTGTTAGGATTTTACCGAGTCTTGAAAAAGTTTTCACTTTTCCGTCATGTATTCTATTTTAATTTGATCAAAATTGATTCAACGTTCAAAGTAAAAGAAAAATATTTTGGCCTTAGCGAAAAATACATTTTTCCAATCAATATTTTTATCTTTTGAAATTATTAATGAAAAAAAAGAATGCTTACCGGGTCAAATATTTAGAGACTGATGATACTTTGGAAATAGTAATTATGTTTTTTTTGTATTCCAAGTTGGAAAAGTCTCTGTTTTCTGGGACAAAATAAAAAATATAGCTAGACGACCGGCGCACTTTTAAAAATTTATTAAAAATAAATTAAGATATTTTATCATAAGTATGATATAAATTAAATTAAACATATCAAATCAATTTTAGCAACAATTCTAGTTTGCTTATAAGTGGTGGTGATTGCTATTTTAGAGCCCTTTTTGATGATTTTCAAATTTTTGTTCAAACAAAACATTTTATCCTACATTAATGAACGACTCATGTATCACTTAATAGCGGAGATAGTCCAATTATCGGCATGTAACCTCTTATTGCTATGTATGCTTGGAGGGAGGATAGTGTATGGACATTGGACACGGAATTTGAGCATCTACTACTGTGGTATAGTGGGTTATCTAGAGCGAGATCCTAAGCTAACATCATCAAGAAGTATTCAATCCTAAGACAGCTTTGACGCAACCATTAATCTCTATTTGATTTTATTCTTTCATTTCTTTAAAAATCGCAAAATGGATAATTAACCCGAAGATGGTATTTTCATGATTAAATATGTAAATATATATATCTACTCTTATTAAACGAGCAAAAATTGTATATTTATTTGTTTGATATATATATATATTTGTTTGTTTGTTTATATATTTGTATCTTAGTTCTATTTTGAAAACGGCTTTACCGATTTTGATGAAATTCACGGGTTAGGGGTTTTTGGGGTGACAATTTGATCTGTCGCGGTCTCATCTTCGACAAAATTGTTTTTGATGGGTTTTTTCGTAATCAAATTAATTATTCTTAGGTAGACAAATCCCATTCTTAGGGTTTTAAAAAGGTTTCCCTTTTCCTTTTGTACCCAGGCAGACAATGGGTTAATTGGCCTTAATTCTAAAAGGGCTTGAAGAAGTATTGTGATTGTGGATTTTTACATATTTTGTTCAATCTAAACGTTAGAAATATTAATAAACGTTTTATAATTGTTTTTATAAAGAACTTTATTTATTTAATAGAATAAAAAATAATCAAGAATTTATTTAAAAATATATTTCGCATAAGCAGGTCTCAATTTTCTGAAAAAAAACACATTTTGATAGGTTTTATTTATTAACAATTGGATGAATAAAAATGAATCAAAACAGGTGCAGGAGGTGGGGTTCAGTGGTGGGGATCTGGGGGTAGGGCGAGGTTTCGGGGGTGGGGTTAAGCGAGGTGGGGGGGGGGGGTACAGTGGGCGAATACTATATTTTAAATTAAAAATAATATTAAAATAAAGGTTTTAACTGAAGGAAGAAGTTACCGAGCATCGCTCGGTGCCTCCAGGTACTCTACTCTTATTAAACGAGCAAAAATTGTATATATATTTATATATTTGTATCTTCTTTCTATTTTGAAAACGGCTCTACCGATTTTGATGAAACCAACTCTATTAACAAGTTTTGAGGATGAGAAAGCGATCTGGCTAGGTCTGGACCTCATCTAAATTTCATTTTAATAGATCTTTTCTTAATTAAAGTAATTATTGATAGATGAAAATCTCAATAAAAAAGTTTGTTTACATTTTTTTCAATTATCTTTTATTTATTAATTGGTTTTTTAATTTTAAAACCCACGAATACTTTATACCAAATATTGTTATATATTAGAATTTGCCAATTTAATTTATTAAATTCCTCTTATTAAAAACACGGACTAAAAATATTATTGCAAGCTAGAAGATCAAGTACTAGAGAAATAATCTCCGAAATCGAAGCCTCAAATACAATGTATACATTATTTCATGTAAAAAATTGCATCAATAAAATTATTATTTATTATTTATTTAATTGATTAAAAAACTCGATAAATTGTTATTTAATTAAAAAAATAATTATACGGAATTTATTTATATACCTATAAGTATACACATAATCTGTGACCACTAGAAAGCTAGAAATGCAAAAACTGGGTGGTGGGTGGGGATGGATATGGGGGTGCAGGAGGTAGGGGTGCAGTTGTGGGGGATCCGGGGGTGGGGCGAGGTGCGGGGTTTCAGGGTTGTAGTGGGGATGGCGATGGTTGCGAGGTGCGTGGTTTCGGGGAGGGGTCCAGGGGTCGTTTACTATATATATTTGTATTTTTTTTAATTTGGTTACCGTGCATCGCTCGGTGGCTCCAGGTACTATAATATTATATTGAAAAGAAAAATTAATTATTGATTGTTTTTCATTTAATAAAAAAATACAAATCTTTATAAAACAATCTTGGAACATTTATTTTGAAACTAGACACGTTTCGGGAGAAATTCTCCCTTTATCAAAAGAAATTTTTTTAAAAATTTGAAAAAAAGAAAAAAAAAGTTGTTTTCGCTAAATAATAATAATGCTTGTTTTCGAAACATTAACGAAAACAACTTTTTTTTCTTTTTTTCAAATTTTTAAAAAATGTCTATTGATAAAGGGAGAATTTCTCCTGAAACGTCTAGTTTCAAAATAAAAATTCCAATAAGGTTTTATAAAAGAATGGTATTTATTGATTATAATATTATATATAGATATATTGGGCTTTTTGAAAAAAATGTACGTTCATAACCAGTTCCAAGTTTGTGTTATCTCACTAATAAACACTGTGCTATTTTTTTCATAAGCTGTCTCATATTCTAACAAAAATGGGACAAGTATCGAGCGGAAATTGAAACCTCTTCTTTACTCTCCTTTTGAATTAAATTGAGTTTCTTTTTGCCGAGATTAGCAGAATTTTTATAAATTAAAGCAGATACTTTCATAACCAGTTCTATGTTTCTGCTAACTCACTAATAAACTCTGTGCTATTTTTTTCATAAGCTGTCTCATATTCTTACAAAAAATGGACAATTATCGAGTGGAAATTGAAACCTCTTCTTTATTCTGCTTTTGAATTAATTTGAAAGTTTCTTTTTGCCCAGAGTAGCAGAATTTTTATAAATTAAAGCAGATACTTTCATAACCAGTTCTAAGTTTCTGCTAACTCACTAATAAACTCTGTGCTATTTTTTAACAAGCTGTCTCATATTCTTACAAAAAATGGACAATTATCGAGTGGAAATTGAAACCTCTTCTTTATTCTGCTTTTGAATTAATTTGAAAGTTTCTTTTTGCCGAGAGTAGCAGAATTTTTATAAATTAAAGCAGATAGTTTCATAACAAGTTCTAAGTTTCTGCTATCTCACTAATAAACTCTGTGGTAATTTTTTAATAAGCTATCTCTTATTCTAACAAAAATTGAACAGGTATCTAGTGTAAATTGAAACCCCCCTCTTTACTCTCCTTTTAAATTAAATTGAAAGTTTTTTTTTGTCGAAAGTAGCAGAATTTTTATTAATTAAATCAGACAACAAAAGAGTGTGTCTTCAGCTGAAAAAAAAAATTATTCCAACAGAAGACAATCTTTGATTGTCTCCTTTAATCTTTACTCTCCCCTTCACCACCTGAATAACGAATTTGAATGGTTCACTTCCCTCGGTGAAGTTAATTAGAAAACTCGGGATGTCTTAAGGAATCGATAGAACAAATTAAGAGGCATCTCTCGATAACTAATCTGGGCTAACCAACGGAATATGTCAGGAGGAATAATTAAGCGCTACGCTGAGGGAATCTCGAAAAAGCTTTTAATGATTTTTGGACATACGAGGAGGCTCCCTTGAAAGTAATGGCGGGCGCATCGCGTGTCCTTTATGACTTCTAATAGTGGAATCACATTTATCCATATTGTATCCAACAATTCCATTTAAGGATCATATAATAGCATTTAGAATGGAACTAAGTGCGATCGATCAATTGAAATAGCCCAGGGCTTGTTAAAGTGCTGAGCCCTCCTTCAGAATAAATTTAAACGGGAATAAAGTGGCGTCAGGGCGTTAAGAAATCAATGGCGCTCGTAAATTCAACTCCTTCGCCTTTAATCCAATTATAAGAAAAATGGTATCGATGCTCAGGAACCATCTCACGGTTTCCGCAAACGATATACGGAGCCGAAGATTTTATTCGAAAGAGAGTGGGGGGAATATACCTTGCTAAAAGCGAGGGTGCATTCGAGTTACAATTATTTGACTTACGAGATACAAAATAGTGATTACATCAAAAAGAATTATTCAGATTCAAGATTTTTATTACATTACGTTACGGTAATTGGGATATAAAATACTAAACGGATATCATTAAGAGGTAAAAAAAAATTGGTGGCTTGAATTTTCTTAGTCCATATTTATATAGATCAGGGGTGTCCAACCTTTTGGCTTAGACGGGCCACATTTGAAAAAAAAAGAATTGTCAAGAACCGCGGATAAAATATTATAATTCTGTTGATATTTGTTATTCAAAAAAGATAGTTCATAATGTAGAAATAAGAACTTTATTATTTTTTTAACTCATAGTGAGCTTCTGATTTTACTTTTCGTAAATTTTATACTTGGAGTCGAAAATAGACCAAAATGATGATTATTTTTTTGGAAATCTTAAAATCTAGTTCCAGATTCAAAATTTAAAATTAGCAATTTTATTTTTCTAAAACTTCACAGTAGATTTTCAGATTTCTTATTTTAGAGAAAACAAATTATTAGACCAAAATGTTGTGTGTTTTCCAGTATCTACATTGATAAATCTCAATGTTTTAAAAATTTTTATGACTTTATATTGAGCCACGGGTTGGACAGCCTGGTTTAAATCGAATGGGATTAAAGAAGGATATGAGAAATGATAATTTATTTTTAAAAGGGTCACGTATATAATAATCCGTGACTATTCATTATCTATTGACATGTAAGAACGTGCAAAGATCCTGACAAGTTTTAGTTCAAGCGAGAAATTATCAATTAATTGTGATTGTTCTAGAAAAGCCCAATTCCTTGTCTCCTTGCATATTAGAATGGTAACTATAGACTTGGTTAGTGTCGAAGCATATGTATAAATTACTGAAATAATAAATATTTTAGAAAATTAAAATATAAGAAGAAGAAAATTTTTTAAATATTCGAAACTTCATTTGTTTTTATATTATATAGTTGAGCTTATAATTTTGCTTTAAGTGAATTTTATACTTGAAACAAACTTTACGTATTGTACCTACAAATCTACATTCATATTTCGAAAAAGGGAATATATATTAAACGCCCCTTGGCTGCATTTAAATCCACTGCTCTATCCTGGCCTGGTAATTGTGTGTGGTGGGCAACATTTGCCCACCATAGCAGTGGGGATAAAATTTTGTCGGGGTTTGTCAAATAAATGACCGTGAACATACAAAATATGTAAGTATATAAAAAATTTAGAAAATTAATCAATTTAAACTAA
Source organism: Forficula auricularia (assembly GCA_024734495.1). Lineage (NCBI taxonomy): Eukaryota > Metazoa > Arthropoda > Insecta > Dermaptera > Forficulidae > Forficula > Forficula auricularia. Next base: position 844,983 of record JALMQS010000068.1, read on the forward strand.
GTATAGCTATATTAAAAATAACATTTATGAGAAGTTTTATTAAAAAAATCAATATTTTTATTAGCTATAGTATCTTTGATTTAAAATTCCAATTACCAAAGAAAATAAGTAACTAAATATAAGATTATACCGGGTTGGAATTAGTGGTGTTTCACAAAATAAAGTTTCTCTATAAACCTACACCACTTTCCCTAAATGTTACTAAGATTATACTGATTAGATCGTAATCATGAGCTAAAAATGTTTAAGTTTTATCAAATATAATTGGCATTGTGTATTTCAAATGCTTGTAACTGATTATTTCCCATCTCATATTTCATGAAGTCCATATTGTATATTGCCAGTGCAGTATTTACGTATAAGCTACACAAGCTATAGCTTAGGGCCACCACTTTCTTCACTACAAAAAATTGTCCGAGTGAGCAATTGTCATATATATTCTTAAATATACTGCAGCATTATTTGAAATTTAATCCTTATAACTTATAACATGTTTCAAGATAATAAGCTTTTGTAAATTGTGCCTTTTAAAAGAACTTTTATTTCTAAAAATGATTTTAAGGACGTTCCCTAATAAATCGATTTTCTTGGAATCCTTTTAAAACTTTGAATACACATATTTATAAGTGTCCTTTATACGTAGAAATTTTTTTCAATAGTCCTTGCGGCACTAAATTTATAAATATTGACCATTGAAATTTGCATATTTAACACGCGAACCCTATCCCGATTGATGTTAAAGCGACTGTTTCATTAAATAATAATCGTAATTTTCTTGAAATTATTTTGAAAAACTGAGAATCATGAACTGAAGACATAACAAATATTTTTTCTGTTAAAATAATTGTATTAAGCGGTATTCATTTTGTATGAAAAATGTTAAAAGTTAGGTACTTTTGATGGTTTTCATTTTTTTCTCATGGCAAGATACTAAAATCACTCAATTTTTCCAAATGTAAAAAACTTTTGCACCTGGTGCACTTGAGATTTTTAGCTAATTCTCTCAACCTAACTATACTGTTCTCATCTGGAATTTCGTATTGAACTGTTTCATGAAGTGTTTTTTTATTCATTGTATTTTAGCGTCTGTAAGATAGCAATGATGCCAGATCCGAGAAACGACGCAGTGAAAATATTTTTGCCATTCTGCGCATGTGAGAGTAGGGGAAAGAGCGAACTGCATCTGAGCTATATTAGGGAAGATCCATAAAATCCTTAAAGATTTATTATTACACTATCTATATACTTCTTAATTGTATTTCAGTTTAACCCTCTAAGTATACGAAAATCATATTTGACACTGGCATATAATATCGCGACTTATAAAGAACTGCATATCTCAAATAGTTTAGGGCATTATCAGTCTAAATCGGGCCCTGCATATTGCATTGTTGAGAAAATTTTGTTAGAGTAGATCCAATGCATTCTTTCTCTTTTTTGGAAGTGAAAATTAGTTTTGGCACGGTAGTAATTCAAGTTGAAATGAAACGGAAATTCCATTGGGAAAGATGTCCAATGAGTGAGATAAGCGTAAAAAGTGTACGCGAAGTATAATCTCTCTCCATAGGCCAAGGGAATAGTCTCGTCCTCTCGAGAAGCATACCTATAGCGAGTTTGTTCTTTGAATGTGATTCATCTTAAGTGAGTTCGGGACAGCTTATCTATCTGGTTGATCTTCTAAAAATCTTTTGAATTTCTGCAGAGTGGCCTATTAAATTTTTTAATAAAAAAATTGTTAATAATGAGGTTAATTTCGAATAAAAATCTTTGTTGTTAGAGTTCGTGGCTGTGATGAAACTGTATTAGATGAAGGAGGAGGTATCAGCCCAAGTTGGATGATCTGGGTTCAATAAAACACCCTGAATAAAACGTTTCGGCCTGAATTTATTTGGCCATCTTCAGTTAATTGGGAGTTATACACAAAATGCGGTACACATATGTGATCGAACCAAGCCTTGTCAAAAATAAAAATTGTAGCTTCATGTAAATTTATAACGTGCCTCCGCCCAAAGCTTCAGAATGAATGACATTCAAAAAAATAGTTTCTCTATTTTAATTAATGCTTCTGCTAAGGAAGAATAAAATTTCAAACACTGCTGTGGAGAGAGGAAGAAAACATTTTGTTTGTTTCCTTCATATCCCTTTGAAACCCTGAAGAAGGAGGGAAGAATCCTCTGAAACGTCGGTTTGAAAGGAAAAGAGGAAATAATTCAACAAATTACACCTTATTTGAACATGTGTTAATTTTTTCTTTCATCACTACCCCTGAGCTGCGTTCCATTACTTTCAGTTAAAATTTCTACTAGTCCGTAGTCCGTCTCTCGCCAGAGAAAATTTCGTGCAAATAAATTCCTTAATAATGTTTACATTATATTTTTGTAAGGCTTAAATTAGAATTTTCTCTATTAAATCTTGGGATCGATGCAATTTGTAAAGTGTACGACATCAAATATTCGCGATTAAATTAGATACTAACCGAATAAACGTATTCGCCATTTCGTTTATCCTATGACTTCTAAGGACTGGAACTCGCTTCCCCGTTACTCTTCAGGACTATATATAACCTTCAGTCTTTCAAGACTCGCATCCACAGATACCTTCAACTCCGAGCCAATCCCTAAAATGTTCTTTTCACGATACAAGGGTCTACTCTTGACTTCAGAGGTTGTATCTTTTTAGTGCAACTTCTTCTTGCATATTATTAATATTATTAGAAAAAAATCAAGAAAACTGGTTCAGGAGAAGTGAATCAAAACTCTAATACAATTTAATTTAATTTAATTTCTTAGAAAGGCGGACTGGTAAGCGAAATAAGTAGGTTATAATGAAAGGCAGTCCATAAATTATTTAAATTTTATTCAAATTCCGACGTTTCGGAGACTTTTTTCTCTCCTTCTTCAGGGTATTGAATAGTTATTGATGGGTGAGTATAACTCGGCTCCCATTTGTCTCTCTTTTCAGTGATAGAAACAATATTACAATACTTTTCAACATTATATCATAAGTGTACTTAGTTAACTAGCAACAATATTACAATACTTTTCAACATTATATCATGAGTGTACTTAGTTAACTAGCAAAAATATTACAATACTTTTCAACATTATATCATAAGTGTACTTAGTTAACTGTTGAAAAGTATTGTAATATTGTTGCTAGTTAACTAAGTACACTTATGATATAATGTTGAAAAGAATTGTAATATACTACATATAAGAGCCTAGATTTATTTGTAACAACGCTGAGAGAATTTTCTTTAAAGAATTACCCCCTTACCTAGAATCGAACCGACGAACTCTTGAACTAAGGGCATCAGCTCTAGCCATTACACCAATGCAACATTAATATTTATACCTTGATTTCTGTTACTAAAACTATATATTTTTTATTTAGACTTTGTGTCGAGATAATATTGTATTCATTTGAACTCGAACGAAAATGAAAAAACACCAATAGATTTTAAATTAAGAAACATTAAATATATATTAATTAACGATGATAATTTGAAATATAATTGTCAACTCGGATTTTAAACTGATGGCTCCAATCGATTTTCATTAACCAGGCAAATTTGAAATATAATTGTAATTTGGACTCGAATTTTGAAATGAAAGACTCCAATTCATTTTAAATTAAGAAACATTAAATATATTGATAATTATTCCCTCCCCCCCCCCTCGCCACTCAAAAATTAAAGAAGCGAAACTTTTAAGAGACGATGTATTTTCGGTAGTTTACGGGTATACATTTGGAGTGTGATTTTTTAAGAGGAATAAAATTTTTGGACCGAGACGCTGCCCGCCAGAATTTCAGTGAAGGGCCGAACTCGAGGCGTGCCGGAGCCCTCGAGCTCGTTGTTAATATAGTTAACTAAGTAAACTTATAATATAATGTTGAAAAGTATTGTAATATTGTTGCTAGTTAACTAAGTTCACTTATAATATAATGTTGAAAAGTATTGTAATGTTGTTGCTATCACTGAAAAGAGAGACAAATGGGATCCGCGTTATACCCACTCATTAATAACTATTCAATACCCTGAAGAAGGAGAGAAAAAGTCTCCGAAACGCCGGAATTTGAATAAAATTTAAATAATTTATGGACTGCGTTTCATTATAACCTACTTATTTATCTAATACAATATTCTACCTAGACAGAAGAATCAATTTGGATAAAATCATGTGAAAATTAATTAGATAGAAATTATTATATTCATAAATTCTTTTTTTTTATTTAATAATTTATTCTCAAAAGCTAATTCTAGAATGTTAGATGAAGTGATTGATTGATGGTTTATTCGATGAGGAGAAGTGATTAAAATCCACTAATGGTTCATTCATATTAATTATCTTCTGTAATGTTAATCATTAAGCAAATCAGTTGCTTTTAAACCAGCCGTCGAGGCATGATCGTGTGTCGCTTTGAAAATTACATACATTTAGTGATTATACGAGTTTATACAAATTTTCTTATATCTCTTTTGTTCTTTCGTTTTGTTTAATAAACTCGTACTTTGCTGCCAATAAAGTTATTTATAAAACAGTGTATCAGTCTAAAACCTAAGTCAAAATATGATTTATATATATTTTAAATGAAAGAGAAAATCGACTAAACATTATTTTCTTTTTGATCTGCACAAAGTAAAAAAGTAGCGTATTCAGCCAAATTTCACAAACACACGAAATGTAAAAACAAAACAACACCCCAAAGGATAGTCCGTTCAAATAATTAAAATAATAAAAACAGGCTTTTTATTGAAAAATGTACTAGAAATTAGAAAATAAATTTTTACTTCATCCGAAATGCAAAGCATGGGTAAAGTATTGTAATCGGTCTCGTTTTCAAATATACATGTATGAAAAGCGAAGACTCCTATTTCATTACATTTTTAGTTGGAAATTTTTCGAGTACTAGAAAAATTTTATTTCCTACTTTTTATTACATTTTGAATAAAAGTGTATTTTTAAATTTTTTTAAAATATATTTTTACTTTCGCATTTTTATTCATAGAATAAAATGTGGAAGTATTGCGATGCCCTGTCTGGATCCTGACTCTTTGAGAGCTTGTATCTCAGAGATGAAAAAAGTTAATTTCATTTTGTAACTTCTAGGTGGAAGAAATCGATACCTTTAATAGTTGGAAACCGAATTTGGGACATAAAATCAGAAATTGTGGTCCCCAGAGGGTAAAAAGGCGCCAAAAGTCCATTGGTCAGTGCGTACGTATTTACCCTCCTGCGTTTTGCAACCATAAGTCTCAGAGATACGAAATTCGAAACTTAAGCTCGATATAGGCTAGAAGGAGTACAGTAAGCTTTTGGTCGAAATCGGAAGGCCGGAAGTGGACATTTACATAGAAGATTTTTCGTTTTTTTTTATTTTCTCAAAAACGGCTCTAACGATTTTTTAAAAAATTAGTGTATTTATTAAGTGTCATGAGTTATTAGTTGTGTCAAATTTTTAATCCGATTGAAATAAAGGAAGGTGGTGTAAAGTAGGAGTGTCGCGGCGCTTTTCAATTTCTCAAGTACATAAAAAAAGAAATAAATGAAGGGGTGTAAATTAATAGTGTCGCAGATGATTTCAAATAAATGAAAATGTGAAAGTAGTGTGGTGAACACACCAGTTTATTCTTTTTAGGGTCAAAACTAATACCGAACTCTATTATTGTCGTTACAATCAGCAATGTCTGTCAGAGCACTGTAGCTCGTAAACTAAATAAGATCCAAATTTTAAATGTAAAAGCTGTATGTATATCTTCGAAACCAAAAATCTTGATGTGAGGCATATTTTTTTTAAATTTATTTTGCTTTAAAATGACTGTGTGAGAGGGCACCAAATTGAACATTTTCTGGTGATTTGTTTTACCTTTCGGTATATAGTTATAGTTAAGTTAACATTTTAAAAATTTCACAAATTTCCTCACTCTCTGATTAATAAAAAACAAGAACGAATTCGATATCTCATAGCTCATAATTAGAAACTGGATTCCTATGCAATTGCATATTTTGTTTGCCGCATAGTACGACCTAGGAAATCAATTATCTATTCTAGGATCTAGGATACTGTGGATTAAATTTTATACTGCATATTTTTGCATATTTGAGTATTATTGCATAAAATTGCATATTTGAAGGATATTGCATAAAATTGCATATTTGAAGGATTTTTCGTCAAATATTGCACATTTCGTGCCAAATACAGATGTTTTAAAAGTAAGTTTTCGGAGAAAAAATTAGAAAAAAAAGAAGAAATAAAACAGGAGGACACTTGTAAACAAATTATTTACAATTACAAACAAATTTTAATTATTTTTGAGATCATTTGTAAAATATTTACTTTATTTATTTATTTTTTAATGGTCTTCGGGAACTATAGCCAATTTTGGACATTGAGTGTTCGTGTATGTGTGTTGAAGTGTGTAAATTAGTTTAGGGATCAGATTATTATAGCCGGTCAAATATTTGCATTATTTTATTAGTTTTTTTATTTGTACGTCAATAAGAAAATCTATTTAATATATCGTAAAAAATAAAAGCAATTCAATAAAATCGTGTCTGTTAAATAAAACTCCCCCCCCCCTCCTAACCCATATTTTTTCTTTCACATTTTTGAAACATAATTATATTTACTATATTTATTTTATTCAAGTGTACCTATTATTTATTTGAGTTTAAAGATTTTTTAATAATATTATAACGAAAATTTTGTGCAATATTTTACTACAATAAAAGTAGATACTAATTTTGACACTTGGTGTCTAAAGCTTACTTTATCATTTTATTCCTCTCATGGGACTCCTTCAAATATATATTCATTTTGTCTTCAATTTTAATTTTTTAGTGTATAAAAAATTTATTTTGCATATATTTGCATATTTGACGTATTCTGCATATTACTTGCATATTTCAGTATTTTTAACTGTATATTTTATGGCATATTTTGGCACTTTTTACTCCATAAAATCCGGTCTCTACTTATAATATACTGAACCATCTCTATGCGCTCTTGACCTCTTCAACAATACTTCAAATCAATATTTATATAATCAAAATAAAAAGTATGTGAGCCCAAAGAAGAATACTAAACTCTCTTTTTTATTCATCCATAGTGGCAGGAGGAGAATAGGTCTTACAGTGCACTCAACCTTAAGATGTTTTTTCCTCGGTTGCCTGCGATGTAGGCAACCAATATAACAGCTCAATATTCACTTAAGCTCAATTTTTGTAGCCGGTTTTACAGGCCGTCATGAGAAAAACTACTGCAGATGAGTGTATGTAATATACAAAAAAGTATAAGGTATTGAATAGTTTCTAAATGATGATTATTAATAAATGAGGTCAATGAAGCAAATGCGGTTGTTTACTGAATTACATCATAAGGAAGTTGAAACTGAAATCCCCCGTCTATTAATGAATCTGATGAGGTCGATACAGCTTTTCTGACCTACCTATACATTGAGTAGCTCTCTTGTCTGATTAAAATTTTAATTTTTTATAAAATTCAAAAAAATGATCCCAATGGCCCCCCTATGTAACAATTTCCTTCTGGAATATGGACCCAAAAAGTAATTTTTTTAACGATATTTTAATGTAATGATAATTTTTATTCTCTCTATTATATATTCTGGTCGAAATAGGTATTAATCATGCAAGGATATCTTAATTTCTTATAAAATTCAAAAAAAAAAACAATCGTTTTCAATGGTAATATGATCGCAAGAAGTAATTTTTTAGAGATATTTTAACGAAACAATTTTTATTCTTTCTATTATTGGTAATCTTGCAAAATAAAATTTTAAATTTTTTATCAAATTCAAAAAATGTTCCCAATGGTTCTCCGTTTGTAACATTTTTCATCTGTACATGTATCTTGTACCTAAATACTTTTAAAAATATATCTTAAATTATTCTTAAAATGTTTTTATTTTTATTTATTTTTCTAACATCCATATTTGTAGGAATGCAAATTGTTAATATATGTAATTTTAATATACGCATAATATTTTCAGACACCCTTATTTCAGAATAAAATGAAGGATCACCGTATTTTAGGCTGGAATTTATCCCATGGTTTAGATTCAAGTGATGTAGAGTGTTGTTGTATGATAAAATAATTTTTTAAATTACTAAAATAAATTTTTACGCTTCAACATATAGTATAATCTTTTAAATTAGAGTTTGAAAGGAATTTCCATTTCCTTAAGGGAGTTGTTTCGCTACAATACTAGCAAAAATTTAATGCTAGAGTATATAGAACAGAGAATAAGGATTCATAATTCATAAGCCCAAAACTTTTTGCTGTTTATATACCACTACTAGCCAATCCGTGCTCGTTTGACAAATCTGGCAACATTGTCCGAGCTTGTATATATTTTATCATAGAAATGTCAGATAAAGTACATTATAAAGGAAGATTTATAAAATAAAAAGTTCTTAATAAGCGATTGAAAGCTGTTGCGACAATGGATGAAGCGAAAAAAGTACTAAAGTTAACCCACTTTTTAGGTTAAATAAATGCTTTGTTGCCAGCTTGTATTTAGTGTAAATTTTCATTATTTATTCATTATTATCTCAGAAACTGTGTTGTAACTATGAATTAAAATTTTCTTAAAAATATATTAGTTATTGTTTAATGTTGGTTTAGTTTTTTATAACAATGGTAAGAAGAGTTTCTTAATTATAATTAAATATGTATGTAAACTTTCCGATATCACGTATAGTGGAATGTATAAGAGTCTGAAAAACTCTATCTTTTGGAATTTAATATCTCCGGAACTATATTGTTCATAAATTTCGTTTTGCCACCAATCGATGCAGAAGTATTTAAATAATAATCTGTCTAAATTTTAAAAAAATCCTAAGAAAACCCATATGGTGAAACAACTGCCTTAATTCAAAAACTCATCTATAAAAACCTTTACTTTATAAAAATATAATATTTTGTCACAAATATACACCTACTTAAATATAATTAACGATGATTTATTGCTTTCTGACGGTTAATTTCTATGAATAAATAAATAATTAATATTCGCTAGTATATTTATGTTTGTTTTGTAAAAGTGAAAATGCTTATAGCGAGTTAAAGCGATTACAATGAAAAAATACATTAGAACTGAATTTTCTTTTCTTATATGTATATAAGAGTAATAAAAACATACTGGAGTATAAATCATGGAAGTGGGTAAAAAGACGTAAGCAGGCATGAATTTTATGATCAGCTCTTTCTATATTGTGATGTTGAAAACAAACTGAAAGTAGAATTCAAGTAAATTTGTTTTGCCTGCTCTTAGGACACTTCTTTGATCTCTCTTCATGATATTTTCAGCTTTATATTTAAAAAAATCAGAAATAATGAAATTTTTCACTCTTCTTTTAATTAAAATTAATTTAAAATAGATTTAATTATAAGTAAGAGATGAAACGCCTTCCGATTTGAAAATAGCTGATAGTCGATGTTTTCGTAGACATCTCTTTTATACGAGAATTTCCATTATAGAATTTCGTTTATTTTGCGAAACGGTGTCATTGGGGCGCATATGACGGCTGTCCCAGCCCCCCAGGGACCTCAACCCATCCACGGGGGGCCTCACCCCCAAAGGCTTGTCACCCATCGCTCTTTTACTATTGCTTGACAATCACAAGAGAACTAGCTGCTGAATTCACGTTTTGAAAATTGGATTTTAAATTTAATCTTTACCTTGATCGTCTAGTTCTTTGTATTTGGAATTGAAAAACAATTTATAAAATAATATATATAGGGAATAAATTGTAAGATTTTAATATTAATCTTTTGTTCTATATTTTTTTTATTTATTAAGAGTTTTTGGCATTAGAAATAATGTAAAAATTGTACTAGTATAATAAATTGGAGAAAAAGTGGAAACTTGCAAGATTCAGAACTTTCTTAGTCTTGAGCCTCCTAATAAATAATCAACTTAAATATAATAATATTAAAATTATGTTGTAACTTTTGATTATGACTGAAGATGCTGTTCTAAAGAAATGTCAGCGAAACAGAACCATGAACTGACTTTCTATTAATGATTTATTATTATAATTATAATTCTATCTAGATAGTGTTTTGAATTTAATATCCATCTCCGGTTACCAAAAAACCCGGATAACTATTAGTGGGTTAAAAAAAAATGAATCTTTAATTTAATCAAAATTGAAAAAAATTTCGATAAAACCATTTAATAATATGTTTTCTCAAATTTCGAATCAAAAGTTATAAAGCTAGGGATTCCAAAGTCGAAGCGTTTTTCTGTATTGGAAGTGCAAATATTTTGGCACATGAAGGAACTTTCTAGGACTTAGTAATTTTGAGTTATGGCAGCGGTTCCCAAACTTTGTTTTCATGGGACCTACAATTAAGATCCTCTTAGCAGATTGAAATTGTATCAGAATCAATTAAAAAGTTTTTGTTTTGCCGAGAGTAGCAGAGGTGTTGGTTCACAAAGAGAAACAAAGAGGTTGTCCTCTGCTTGATGCAAATAAACATACACACATATATATCGAGATGATATATCTGTATATATATATATTATTTATTTGTTTGAGACTATAGTTTCGAAGACTTGGTCTTCATCATCAGTCTTTTTAATTATAAATGTTATTTTTGATGATGAAGACCAAGTCTTCGAAACTATAGTCTCAAACAAATAAATAATATATATATATATATATATACAGATATATCATCTCGATATATATGTGTGTATGTTTATTTGCATCAAGCAGAGGACAACCTCTTTGTTTCTCTGTGTGTATCAGAATCTGCTAGATATCTATCATCCACTTAAGCGGAAAGTTAAAATAGGGATATTCACTCCTTTAGGGGTGGAGGGATATTTAGAAAAATAAATTCAATCCATATTCGTGATTAGTGCATTGAAATTGTCCCAGAATCTGCTAGATATCACCTAATTTAGCGGAAAGTTAAATTAGGGGTAGTCACCCCTTTAGAGGATGAAGGAATGTTCAGAAAAATAAATTCTATCCATATTCGTGCTTAGCACAATGAAATTGTCCCAATCTCCTAAATATCATCCACTTAAGCGAAAAAATAAATTAGGGGTAGTTATCCCTTTAGAGGGTTAAGTGATGTTCAGAAAAATAAATTCTATTCATATTCGTGATTAGTGCATTGAAATTGTCCCAGAATCTGCTAGATATCACCCAATTAAGCGGAAAGTTAAATTAGGGATAGTCACCCCTTTAGAGGATGAAGGAATGTTCAGAAAAATAAATTCTATCCATATTCGTGATTAGCACAATGAAATTGTTCCAATCTGCTAAATATCATCCACTTAAGCGGAAAAATAAATTAGGGGTAGTTATCACTTTAGAGGGTGAAGTGAACTTCAGAAAAATAAATTTAATCGATATTCGTGCATAGTACATTGAAATTGTCCCAAAATCTGCTACAGATCATTCACTTAAGCTGAAAGTTAAATTAGAGGTAGTCACCCCTTTAGAGGATGAAGGAATGTTCAGAAAAATAAATTCAATCGATATTAGTGATTATCGCATTGAAATTGTCCCAGAATCTGCTAGATATCATTCACTTAAGCGGAAAGTTAAATTAGGGGTAGTCACCCCTTTAGAGTATGAAGGGATGTTGGGAAATATAAATTCTATCTATATTCGTGCTTAGCACATTAAAATTGTTCTAATCTGCTAAATATCATCCACTTAAGCTGAAAAATCAATTAGGCGTAGTTATCCGTTTAGAGGGTGAAGGGATGTTCAGAAAAATAAATTTGATCGATATTCGTGCTTAGCATATTGAAATTGTCCCAAAATCTGCTACAGATCTTTCACTTAAGCTGAAAGTTAAATTAGAGAGTAGTCACCCCTTTAGAGGATGAAGGAATGTTCAGAAAAATAAATTCAATCGATATTCGTGCTTAGCGCATTGAAATTGTCCCAGAATCTGCCTGATATCATTCACTTAAGCGGAAAGTTAAATTAGGGGTGATCACGCTTTAGAGTATGAAGGGATGTTGGGAAATATAAATTCTATCTATATTCGTGCTTAGCACATTGAAATTGTTCTAATCTGCTAAAATATCATCCACTTAAGCTGAAAAATCAATTAGGCGTAGTTATCCGTTTAGAGGGTGAAGTGAACTTCAGAAAAATAAATTTGATCGATATTCGTGCTTAGCATATTGAAATTGTCCCAAAATTTGCTACAGATCATTCACTTAAGCTGAAAGTTAAATTAGAGGTAGTCACCCCTTTAGAGGATGAAGGAATGTTCAGAGAAAATAAATTCAATCGATATTAGTGATTATCGCATTGAAATTGTCCCAGAATCTGCTAGATATCATTCACTTAAGCGGAAAGTTAAATTAGAGGTGATCACCCCTTTAGAGTATGAAGGGATGTTGGGAAATATAAATTCTATCTATATTCGTGCTTAGCACATTAAAATTGTTCTAATCTGCTAAATATCATCCACTTAAGCTGAAAAATCAATTAGGCGTAGTTATCCGTTTAGAGGGTGAAGGGATGTTCAGAAAAATAAATTTGATCGATATTCGTGCTTAGCATATTGAAATTGTCCCAAAATCTGCTACATATCAATCACTTAAGCTGAAAGTTAAATTAGGGGTAGTCACCCCTTTTAGAGTGTGAAGGAATGTTCAGAAAAATTAATTCAATCGATTGCTTAGAACATTGAAATTGTTTAAGAATCTGCAAGGTATTATCCACTTAAGAGGAAAGTTAAATTAGGAGTAGTCACCCCTTTAGTGGGTGAATGGGTGTTCGAAAAAATTAATTCGATCGATATTCGTTGTTAGCGCATTGAAATTGTATCAGAATCTGCTAGTATTCATATATTTATTGTATTTGACCACCATGAATAGTAGATTGTTAATTATATATAATATGTAATCTATAAATAAGCAGTTAGACAAGAGAAAGTAAGTTTTAGAAAGCTAGTAAGTACCGATATGTCGTTTGTCTTACCTTTGGCTGGCTGGCTGGCAAGAAGGTCTTCTCCCTCAGCCTGCCTTGAATAAACTAACTCTTGAATGATAGGAAACAGACCAGCCAGCTCTTTATCAATTTCTTTGAATTTCGATAAATTATTTTCCAAAGGGAATTTTCAAATACACATTTCTATTGATTTTTTATTAACTAAATGTAATATAACGTTCACACGGGAAATGGACCAAAACAGTATGGTCGTAATCAGAATTTTTTGAGGAGAGGGTGCCCCATTTTTTTTTTATATTGAAATTTTTTTTATTTATTTATAATTTATTTACAAACAACCATTTAAACCAGGTTTTAAGTAAATTTGATAAAATTGAGTAACGAACACACATATACAAATCTGTTGTCATATATACACATGAAAGGAAGTCTTCCATCGAAGTCACCCTTAATTTAATTTATTAGTCCAGTTGTCGAGAATGGCGCGCTCCTCCGTGTCTAGAATATGATTCTTCTTAAGTCTCCTAGTTACTTGACTATTGTCCAGGAGATTGATGGCTGATATATTTGAATGGTTTTCGAGTTTTTTAATATGTTTGTTATACGAGTCCAGGATTACCTTTCTAACAGAAGGGACAATAAGGTCACTATGCAGACACTTGTTAGTGATGTACCAAGGCGCATTCGCAATACCTCTCAATATTTTTGATTGAATTCAATTGATTTTACTGATGTTCGACTCACTGGCAGTTCCCCAGGCCTGACACGAATATGACCATCTTGGTTTGAGAATTGATTTATATAATAGTACCTACTTTAGTTTTTAAGGCAAGCTGTAAGATATTGAAAATAAAATTTATTCCAATACCTCTGATAACTCAAAAACGGAAAATCGTAGAAATTTCATTGTGGTGTCAACATGTTTGTAACTCTAAAATCAAAACAGATAGGATTTTTGGTTTTCTAGTTTAAGTACTTTTGCTTCAAAAGTGCAAAAAGAGATTTTTCTGCTTCTCTAGAAAGACATAAGGAAGAAAACAGATGTTTCAAAAATTAAATTTTTATTGTAGGTATTATTCGAGGGGTGAACCGCCATTGGAAGTAGGTGTACACCCTCTTTGAAATTATGTGGAATTATTTTGGAATTCAGTTATGTCCCTTCATCTATTGTGTTCCACTTGGAAATGAAAGTGAAAGTGGAAGTAGGTGTACACGATATTAGGTCACGGTTCACCCCTTGGTATTATTTTTATATGGAAATACAATATTTTTCAATTTTCGAACTAATAAATAACTTTTTTCAAAGATTTGATGAAAATTAAAATATATATGGTTGATTGTTAACAAAGAGAAATTTTAATTCTACCTGGCTATTCATCTGAGAAAGAAGGAAAAAAAAATTCAAATTTTTTTTTCAGTATCCACGCGATACTGATCTAATGAAAAATAATATTTATAATTAAAAAGACTGATGATGAGGGCCAAGCCTTCGAAACTATAGTCTCAAACAAATAAATAATATATATACAGATATATAATTTCGATATATATGTGTGTATGTCTACTTGCATCAAGCAGAGGACAACCTCTTTGTTTCTCTTTGTGAATCAACAACTCTGCTACTCTCGGCAAAATTCAATTCAGTTGATTGTTAATTCTAAATAATAAAAAAATTATCTTTTCTTAATAGGACTGTTAATTTGTGTTTAGATACAAAATTAATAACGTAAGTAAGTAATAAAAATAAATAGAAATATTAAGATATGCCATAGAACAAACATTAAACAGATATATTCACGTCAATTTGCATGAGACATGCTGAACATAAAATATCAGCTAATGGAAAAATTGATTCAATGTGTCTAATTATTTTAAGGACACTTATTAAAAAGAACATTAACAGAATTTTATTGCATATGAAGTAATGTATTCATATTTAAAATCTACACTATAATTGGAGAAAGTGAAAACTTCCACAACTTCTCTAGGTACACTTTTTGCAATTACTGGGATTTGGTAATTTTTTGAAAATAAACGATTTAAGTTAAAAAAAAAATGAGAATTTTTGATCTATTCCAAAACACAGTTTCACTCGACTCCCTGGCTCACCGAAGAAACATTTTGGCCCTTTCCCTGTACTATAGATACTATAATGGTGTCTGTTCAGTCGAGCTGAAATCAATTATCCCCCATAAATCCCTCTTTAAGAGAAACACGCGGTTTTCGAAAGTTCAGCACCCCTTCGCTGTCAAATTGGATAAAAATCGAACAAGCGCTTTCACAAACTCTTTTATTCCTATGACCTCCAGAGACTGGAACTCGCTCCCAGCCACCGTCTTCCCCGTGACTTATAACCTTTAGCTGTTTAAGACCCGTATCCACAGATACCTATCGACCCATATCCAGCCCATAAAAACCCTTCTTCTTTTCACGATGGAGGGTCCAACGCAGTCCTTTAGGGGATGCACCTTTTTGGTGTAACTCCTTCTCTCATCATTTTCATTGAAAAAAAACAATTCGACTGCCTACTAGACACGCCGAGCATACGAATTAATTTCAATATTCACTTTTTCTCAAAGAGAAATCAATGAGGTTGTCCTCTGCTTGATGCAAATAAATAAATAAATATACCGGGTGAGTTTTTTATCTTGAGACAGTTTTATAACTCTAAAACAGTTCATTAAAATTTTCAAATAAAAGTTTATTTATATTTTTCCCCCTTGGGGAAACTTAACTACTGTAATATTTGTCGACCTAGCTTTCAAGGGTATTTCAATGTCAAGTTCTGTTTTTTTAATGGAAACATATACTTTTCTTTACATTTCCTAAATCGTCAAAAAAACTGAACAACTTTCATAAGAACTATTTTTTATACGACATCAAATAAAAAAATAGTTCATATGAAAAGTTTTTTTATAGATTTAGGCTATGTAAAGAAAAATATGTTTCCATTTAAAAAACAGAACTTGACCTTAAAATACCCATGAAAGCTTGTTCTAGATCGAAAATAATATCGTAGTATAGTTTCCCCCTGACATAAATAAACTTTTATTTGAAACTTTTTCATATAATGCACTGTTTTTGAATTAGAAGACTGTCTTAAGATAAATAAAAATTTACCCGGTATATATTTATATGTGTGTGGGTGTGGATGAAGTCCTCCTTTTTCTGGCCAAGGAGCTGCTTCCTTTCTGCTCAAAATTGAATCTTTCTTTTTGATCTCTTCGAAATTTGAAATTTTTGAATACAGTAAATATTGATAAAGTAAGTTTTTCATATAAAATTTCAAGTTTCTGGCCCTAATACATTTAGTTCCGGAAAAATCGTCATATTATAAAATAAAACCGTATTTTTAGAAAATTTTCTCTCCGTGTTACCCCTTTCATTTGTGGATTTTAAAAAATCTTACTTAGTTGTAAAAGAAAACTTAAAATAAAATTTCAAGCTCCTAGTCTGAGTATTATAGAGAAATCGTGATGTATGGTATTTGAATCTTAATGTACCATATATACCTAGATAACTTTGAAATTGTATTTATCAGAGTGTATAGTTTCGAATACTCCATTTAGTTTTTTATAAACATTATGTTTTAATTACTTTTCAATCATTAGGGGCCCTCCATAAATTACGTCACACCAATTTCAAGATTTTTAGACCCCCTCCTCTCCCACTGTGTCACATTCTGTCACATTTTCATTGAGGCCCTCCTGTATTCTGATTTCGCTATCACTTTTATACCCTATAATTTAATAATTGTAGACATTTTTTTCTAGATTTATTTTAGGAACCAAATAATATAATAAGGTGAAATCTAAAAAATATAGGTATTTGAAAATTTTTCAAAATTTTTAATTTAACTTTTGTGATATCACAATTTTTAAGATCCCCGGCCCCCCTTGTCATATTTTGTCACAAATCTGAGATGCCATCCCCCCTTACTGTGTGACGTAATTTTTGGACGGCCCCTTATGTCGTACCTAATTGGATACTGTGCAGTTATTAAAGATATTATGGAACTCTATGCAAAACTATCATTTTTATGAATGTCTGAGTTTTTAACGTATTGTTGACAGTGGCAGTGCTATAATTAATGATGATTCTCGTATAAGGACATTTATATAACGCGCCATTTCTACAGAACATCGCGTTATTTATGGTTACCACTACAACAGAATTAGTATTTAATTCTGATAAGTAAAG
This sequence comes from Forficula auricularia, assembly GCA_024734495.1. Lineage (NCBI taxonomy): Eukaryota > Metazoa > Arthropoda > Insecta > Dermaptera > Forficulidae > Forficula > Forficula auricularia. The sequence continues at coordinate 862,136 of JALMQS010000068.1, forward strand.
TTCAAAGTGTAATTCGAATATTATATCTATAAATAGGATTTAGGTTTTAAATACATCAAAGCTTTCAAAAATTAGTCTTAAATAAATAAAATTATATACCCCCTTCCGGACCCCGCGAGGCCGTGGGCGGTCGCCCACTCCTTACGCCGCCTCTGTTGGTAGGATTCACATAAACAAAACAAATATACTTTTAAAGGTTTTGGCTTTCGAGTTATCAGCCCATTTTAGGGAGATACAAAAGTACTTAGCTTAAAATACAAAAGTAACTTGAGTTACTTTTGTTTTTCCTGAAGATGGGCAGATAACCCGAAAAATATATTACAAGATTAAGATCTTAAAAATATATTTTTATATTTAGGTGAATCCTACCAAATATTTTTAATTAACTCATATTTAAAATTAAAGATTTGAGCATCTTCTTTTTGAAAATAGTTGGAATGTTTTTCAAAAAATCAGCTCGGGTTCAGATTAACAAATCTATTTTAAATGAAAAAGAATTTAATTTTTAGGATAAATTCTAAGATTTTAGTAGAAATATTATTAAATTGCGATATCAGAGGAGATTCATCCCCCAGGAGTCGAACCTGAGAACTTTGACTCGAGGGTGTGAGCTGACTGCCCGGAAAGCATGTTAGTTCTCAGGTTTGACTCCTGGGGGGATGAATCCCCTCTGATATAGCAATTTAATATTATTTCTACTAAAATCTTAGAATTTGTCCTAAAAATTAAATTCTTTCTCTTTTAAAATAGATTTGTTAATCTGAACCCGAAGCTTATTTTTTGAAAAACATTCCAACTATTTGCAAAAAGAAGATGCTCAAATCTTTAGTTTTTATATTTAAATAAGAGGACTTGTATGAAAAACTTTTATTCATTTTAAGCTAAATTTTTTAATTTCCGTTATATAATAATGGAGTAATGAATTTCTGTGTTTATATCTTATATTGCGATTCAGAGAGGTTTTTTGTCTCGAGGGTGTGAGCTGACTGCCCGGAAAGCATGTTAGTTCTCAGGTTCGACTCCTGGGGGGATGAATCCTCTCTGATATCGCAATTTAATGATATTTCTACTAAAATCTTGGAATTTGTCCTACAAATTAAATTATTTCTCTTATTTAAAATGTTTCCCTTAGAACCGACACGAAATTCTTTAAAATATACTTATAATATATATATTAAATAGGTTAAGAAAAGTATCAGGTAACAGAAATAAAATACTCTGATATGTAACTTTACAAAAATTTTATGAAATCATATTTGAGGAACTTAAAGTATATCTAGATAGAATAATAAGTTTGAACACAATATGAAATCATTTTCGAAATATTTAGAAGAAACTAAAGTAGTTACTGAAAAATGTATAAATGTTTTTTTACACTCCTTTTGAGTTCTGAATTGTTCATCTACGATTATTCACTCGCGAAAAGGTTCACTTAATTCACTTTTTCAGGGAACGATAGTAATAAAATGAAATTTATAGATAGGAGGTGTTTACACTAGGATTATCCAGGAACGAATGAAAAGAAATTATAATTTTAGCATACAAATTGATAAATCTATTTATAAGTAAAAATAACTTAAAATATATATTTATATATAATTGAATTCGTTTAAAGGCGAAGACACTAAATATAGTAAAAAAGTTTTTTTTTATTTATTTATTGTCACCGGGAACACAGCCCATTTAGACAACACATCAGTAAAGTGTTAGTAGTGTTAGTGATGGAGCCGAGATTTTAGCCAGTCGAAATTTTATATGCCAGCCAGGCTCGAACCCGGGTCTCCCGCTTGAACATCGTCATCAACGATGCTGAAGCGGGCCCAGCGCCTTAGCTAGCTCGGACAACGCGACTCCCCAGTAAAAAAGTTACATTTAGTTAAAAGATTGAGATTTATTTATACATACCATTTATGTACATGTGTTTGTGTGATTATTTAGATCAGTCCGAGGACACAGGACACAATCTTGGATTTATTCTCATAAATTCTATAAATTGAACAGCCCTGCTATTCCCTCGCAATTTTATTTTTAATTTCACTTTCCCATTTGTCTCATCAAGAATTAATCCAAACAAATATTTGGTTGAACAAGCCATGATAAATTCATTTTTTTCTCGACTGGGTGTATTCCATATCCTTTCAGGAGAACGGAACCCTTTCATCGGCAGGGTAGGGTCCTAGGGACCTAGGGTGGAGACGCACGTGTCAAGCCGGACTTGAAAAGCCCACCCCCCTCGACCCCCACGCACCCCTTTACGGGCAAATTACCTAGCTCGCTTCTCCTACAGAGGGGCAGGAAAAAGCTTAGCCATTGTTTCAGATGGTAATAAAAAATTAAAGAAAAACGAATTCGACTCGCCAACATCCACGATCCAATTATAGAATAAAATATTCGGTTTTAGATAAAGCGATTAATAGTCATTTAGACACTGATGGGATTAAAATAGTGAGAAAAGGAGTATGTTTCACCTGGTGCAATTTTTAACTCTTTCAATTGGATTTCTAACGAAAAATATCTGACAAGGAGGGTTGTTTTAAAATTAAATCAATTTTAATTTATACATTAAGTAAATAGCAGTGGCGGCATTGGACGTTCATTTGGGGAGGGGGTCATGTGCCTAGGGGATTCCGCCCCATCCCCCTCCAAAGTAAAATTTTAAAATTATCGGCTTCAAAAGTAGTTTTTAGAGACAATATTTATCCTCCTAAAAATTAAAAACAAACATATAAAGAGCTCATGAAAAAAGGAAAAGGGACAGGGCTACTCGAGGGGTGAGCCGCGACCTAATTTGGTGTACACCTACTTCCACTTCCACTTTCATTTCCAAGTAGAAGACAATATATAAAGGGGCTTTATCCAATGAATTCCAAAATAATTCCACATAATTCCAAAGATGTGTACACCTAATTCAAATCGCGATTCACCCCTACTTATTATATGTAGGCACATATAATATAGTATAAAATTGAAAGTTTTTGTGCCGAGAGTAGCAGAATTTTTATATATTGAAGGAGACAATAAAAGAGTGTGTCTTCTACTGGAATTATAAATTTTATTTATTTATAACGAGACTATAGTTTCGTTATAAATAAATAAAATTTATAATTCCAGCAGAAACTTCCTCTTATTGTCTCCTTCAATAATATATTATAATATACTTAGACCAGTGCTTCGCAACCTTTGTCATGCCACGGCCCCCTAAATCTGAAAAAATAATCCGCGGACCCCGAAAAAACAACGACATATTTTAGTCGTCAAAATTTGTATAATAATAAAACTTGAGCAAGGTGCGAGGTAGGTTTCACAAAAAAGATAAAAAACAAAATTGAATTTTGAATTCGATATATTTCGGGGGTGAGCCCATCATCAGGAGTTAGAGAAAACTCAATTTTGTTTTATTTCTTTTTTTGTGAAACCTACCTCGCATCTTGCTCAAGTTTTATTATTGTATTAAAATGTTTCACCTAGAACCAACACCTAACTCCTTAAATGTTGTCAAAATTTGTATTTCAAATGTTTATATTTTATCACAAAGAATAGTAACTTACTTATAAACAGTTTTTAAAAATAAAATAAGAAAAACTATACATAGCATGAAGCACACAAAACAATTTAATGATATGATGGTTGCGATTGCATGTTTTTACACAACAAATCAATATCTGGTTCAATTGCAGAAAAGCTAACTCGCAAGGAATGGGTGAGCCAGGTGGCCCGGATTGCTGTTACTGGCACTCGGGTTCGATTCCCGAGGGGGTGAAAAATAACCCCTCTGACATATAATTAAAAATATTCCATTTCACAAAGAGAAACAAAGAGGTTGTCCTCTGCTTGATGCAAATAAACATATACACACATTAGTTCCTAGCCCTCCAGCAGTGACGAAAGAACACCTAAGTTTTCAATATCCATATGATATTGACTCCATGAAAAACATTTATAATTGAAGAAAGACTGATGATGAAGACCAAGTCTTCGAAACTATAGTCTCAAACAAATAAATAATATATATACAGATATATCATCTTGAGATATGTGTGTATATGTTTATTTGCATCAAGCAGAGGACAACCTCTTTGTTTCTCTTTGTGAATCAACAACTCTGCTACTCTCGGCAAAACAAAAACTTTTCAATTATTCCATTTCAACGGATTTAATAGATGACACCATCTTATGATTTTTTCTCGCAAGGAATCTTCCAAAGTCTCCGTGGAAAGGCTTATTTTTTATTAAAAGTAATGACGAAAATCATATTTCACATAGGTATGTAGTCGCAAAAGGAATTAGGATTACTTCTTTTGCAATAGACGGATATTCTTGTTGTCGCCTTAACCAATATTTGAACTATTTAATGAAAATTTTCGCGGACCCCAGCGAAAAACCCGCAGACCCCAGGTTGGGAAGCACTGACTGACTTAGTTCCCTAATTGAGCTCTTCATATTTATATACATAGAAAGCTTATAATGAAATTATTCATGCATAGTATATCATATTATTATAATAAAGCTGGAGATTTTGCTTGTACGTATGTTTGAACGCGCTAATCTCAGGAAATACTTTTTTTTTGGAAACCATTTGGGGGGGTTCATGACCCCCATAACCTTCCGCCCTGGAACCATCACTCGTAAATAGTATAAGAAAAGTATCAAGTAACAAAAATAAAGTACTCTGAAATGTAATTTATAAAATCATATTGGAAGAGCTTAAATTATTTCTAGATCGAATATTAAGTTTGGTTAAAATCTGAAATCATTTTTGAAATATTTAGAAGAAACGAAAATAATTACTGACAAATCTATGATTGTTTTTTGCTAAATACCTATAGTAAAAATGTTTCATTTAATTAAAATATTGGGTTTTTTTGTAAAAAATAGATACTTACATACTAAATACGTATCCTAGAAACTTCTATACATATATGATTGTCACTTATATAAGCAAAATTAAATGGATACAGTTGTTTATAAAAAACAATCATAATAAACGTCTGTAAATATTCAAACGTTTCGGGAGAAATTCTCCTTATATCAATGACAAATTGTAAAATTAGTTGCCACATATAATATATATGTATATCTTCTGTGTATTAGTGTATACTTCTCTTGATAGAGGAGTAACTCTCAAAAAACACACACACATTATCTCTCTTATATACTATATCACTAGCTGACCACCGGGCCTTCTGCCCGGCGTCACCTAGCCCCTGGCGGGGAGTGTCTCGTTCAAACCAATATAATAAATGAAATTTAAAATGATACTGTAAGTATTGAAAGAATGTGCTGAATGAAATTGATTCAACAATAAGGAAAGATTTATTTAACAGCATTGGCTAAGCACGATCACTATCTGACCAATCAGAATCGTTCTAATAACACACAAAAAATTTCTCCCCGTAAATCTAACAATGGATTCCGGTAGCGATTTATATGGTTATTATCATGCAATTTCCCAATCTTCTACAACACCTCAGAGTTTTGAGATATTATAGGTCAAAATGACGAAAAAGGCCATTTTAACCTATTTTCGAGTCCCATTAAATATTAAACAGCAATATTTGAAATCAAAATATTTTGTTGACGTAATAGAAAACAGCTTCCTCTTTGATTTTCAAATTACCATTTGTTTTTAGCTCAATTATAACTCGAGTTATATCTAAAAAACTAAAACTACGTGATTTTAAAGGATAATAAACATAGATAAAAACATAAGTTTTTAGTCTTTTAGTTATAACTCGAGTTCTAATTGAGCTAAAAACAAGTGGTAATTTGAAAATCAAAGAGGAAGCTGTTTTCTATTACGGCAACAAAATATTTTGATTTCAAATATTGCTGTTTAATATCTGGTGGGACTTGAAAATAGGTCAAAATGGCCTTTTTCGTCATTTTGATCGATAATATCTCAAAACTCTAACGTGTTGTAAAAAATCGAGAAATTGCATTATAATCAGCGTAGAAAACTCTACTAGAATCCATTGTTAGGTTTACGTGGAGAAATTTTTGTATAATTTTTGTCGAGCAGTGTAATTTAACGCTTTGCTACGCACTGGCCAGTCAGATCGTTTGGATCATACAAACATATATACATACTTTTCCATTTTATATATATAGATATTTAGATAGATAGATATATGCCAGTCACATGCCAATGCGAATAAGTCCATGAAACAAAAGTCATAAAAAATTTATGTTTGTTTAATACCAAATTCATTATAAAAATATTCAGAAGAAATAATATTAGGACTCTCTGATGAAAATAAAAGTATAATCTTATCTAGTAAAAATAATTTATCTTCATATTCGATTAGAACTTACGAAAATTTAGATTTACATTTAATTTGATATATTTGTAAAAGATCAATTAAAAACGCTCTTTTCGGGTCCGGTCGAGACTTTAATTAGCTATAGCCAAATTTTGTTGATTGTAAAATTCGACTTAATTTAATACTGAAAATATATTTTTTAAAATTTTCAATCAATTATTGAAAAAAAGCATTATCATCCTGATAAAAAAATTATTAAGTGATTCAGTAAATGAAATCTACATATTTTATTTAATTATTATTATTATTATTTTAATAAAATTAATTTACTAGTAATTTTTCTTTTTCGTTGAGTCCATGGTCAATATTTTAAATTTTTGTGCCTAAATGACACAAACCAATAATTTATTCTCACAGAGTTTTGCTATTCTATGGAGAAGTAAAAAAAAAAAAATAAATAAAAAAGATAAATTCTTTCAGCTGGAAATTGGGATTATTGAATATAAAGCTGGCGTTTCGAAAGCTTAATTTTCTCTATCGGAATTTATTTTATGAAATGAGTATACATACAAAATATTTCTTTAATTTACTATGCGTTTAGTATGGGAAAGTGGAATTTTGTGGAGATTTTTTTTTAATTTTTATTTTTACAGGTCTTTACGTTTCAAGTTTTCAATAAACCTTAGAATAAAATTTATGATTTTAGGTAAAGCAATTAACAGCCATTTAGAAAGTGACAGGATTAAAATACAGAGATGGTGATATCATGTTGATTGATGGAATTCCAACACTATTAATCGATTTTTAAATAACATAATAATAACAAGTATATATATATATATATATATATATATATATATATATATATATATATATATATATATATATATATATATATATATAAAGAAATTTTTATTGATTGTTTATATAAATTAATATATATATACATATCAGTGGCAGTTGGTGACTTTTCAACCAGGGGATACTGTCCAAAAAGTACCCTTTATTTTTTTGCAACGAAATTTTCTCTGGAGAGAGACGGACTGGTAGAAATTTTAATTGAAAGTAATGGAAGGCAGCCCAGAGGTAGTGAGGAAAGAAAAAATTAACACATATAAAATAAGGTGTAATTTATTGGAATCCTTCCTCCTTTCCTTTCAAACCGACGTTTCGGAGGATTTTTCCCTCCTTCTTCAGGGTTTCAAAGGGTCAATGAATGAAACAAATAAAATGTTTCCTTCTTCTCTCCACAGTAGTGTTCAAAAACTTTCTTCATTTTTAACAAAAGGCATAGAAAGACAAAATTTTTTTTCCTTCTTTTCTTAATTAGAAAGACAAATTTTTTTTTTCCTTCTTTTTCTTTCTTATTTTTTGAAATTGTACTTTTAATCTTCGATTTTTTTGCAAATTCATCAGATCCATTAGATTTTTAAAAAGATATTTTGGGACCTTCGCCCCAAATGGATACTTCTTTGTGTGAGTGAGGGTAGGAGTCAGAAATTAATTGTGTGACTTAAACTCCACAGTCACAGAGATGGAAATCGATTATCTTCCAAAATGAATCAACCTTTATTTCCGATCTTATATATTGACAGTTGTTAGAAATGGATTATTCCAAAAATTCTCGAATCATCTTTATTTATTTCTTTTTTGTATTATTACTATTTTAATAGTTCCTCAGCGAGAACAATTTCTATTCGACTAAAACTAGTCTGAACTTGTCTTTGACATGCTTGAACTGGAAGATATATCAGCCAGGGAATTTAAACCTTCTATCTGCACCCTTTTCGGAAGATATCATTCATTTTAATTGCCCCTTGACACTATGCAACAATTTTATTTCATTTCATGAACGAATTTATACTTTTCAAAACAAAAAATGTTTTTTATAGAAATATTTGAAATAACGGATAATAATTTGAAAATTTACAATCCTCCTGAATTTTTGAAAATACTATAAATTATTGAAATTTTAGGGATGCGCCGCATCCACAGCATCCATGCGCCACATGCCACTGATATATATGGTATATAAACAACTCTTTTTATCATAGCAAAAAACTGATGTTAAAAAAAGCTAATTCTCTCATCCACACAACTTAACTTATCAACAGAATAGCTATAAGATAATTGTCCAAACTATTTTTATTTTCAGTTATATTTATATTATTATATTAGATCTCAATTGTAGAAGTATTGCAATCCTTTCCCGAGTTTGTGACACCTTGAAGACTTAAAAATTTACTTTCAATTTGTCTTTTCTAGATTAAAGTGAAGGGAATTCTTAATAAAAGATGCAATTCAATTTAAGAATAAAAAGTGTGTTTTATGACAGGGCCCAAAATGTGTTCAAAAATTCATTGATTGGCCAGTGATTGTTTCCGTAAGTATGTCACACCTCGATTCTGGGAGCCCCTGGCATTTAGACAACTGAATTGGCATATCAGTTTCGGGTATAACTACCTCACGACCAGTCCCTGCCTAGCATATATTTATCAACATCAAATAACTAAGACACTCGAAAATTAAAAAAAAAAAAAAAAAAAAAATTTGAATATGTACATTTTTATGAGAACATCAAAAACAATTTTATAATTAAGTAGACAAAATATTAATAAAAACAATGAGGCTAAGTTGAGTGGATGAGGCAGTCCAAAAAAAGAAAATAATTTATACTATCTTTTTATTCATAAACCGACGTTTCGGAGGCTATTCCCTCCTTCTTCGGGGTTTTGAAAAGTCAGTAAAGGAAATCCAATACAACATTCCTCTCTGTCTCCTTTTTCAGTGGCAGTAACAATAATATATTGTGTTTCATTCTCAGCAGAATTATAATGTATTTAAGAGGCTAAGTGCAAGTCGTGCACGCAAACCATAAGTATCGTAATTTCTTACATTTAATTATTTTATAACAGCTAAAAAAATATTTATTGAAAGTACTCAGACAGAGCCTCTAAGGTAGAAAGGTGGATTATTTTTACTTGCCAACTGAAGTAGTTAAAGTGAAGATAGACTGTCCGCTCTGTCTTTAATATCAAATGAAAAAAATCTAATGTGAAATTTGAAAAATTATATTGATATCGATGAATTTTCGAATAATAAAATAAAATTTTCAAAAATGAAGGGTCCTTTTTTCATCATCTGGGTGAAAGTTATTCATATTCATTTGTATATAATTATATGTTTAATTGTATCAAGGAGAGGACACCTTCATTGATTTTCTCTTAATTGTTAATATGTGTTAAAATTTAATTTTTTAATGCTCCTATAAATGGCTTGATTTTAAACGAAAATTCGCCGCTTTTTTCCATAGACTAATACTCCGTATGGCAAGAGAGAGAAAAAATGCAGCCGTCGAAACGTCACCTTTGTTACCTAGAATAAAACCAAAATCTAGCTGAAGGACTTTTAATTTTTGTCTATTTCTCCAGCTATAATCTCCAAGTATCAACAGTTTTCATATTTTAATGGTAGTAGCTTCCGTGAGGTGGTGGGATGAATTAGTAACATCTAAAAGGGGTGCGAGGGACGTAAGGTGCCTTTATCAAGTCATTATTGATTCGTCCAAGAGTGGAATTTGCATTTTATAAGCAATTAAATAAAATATTGCTTCTTCTGCTTAATGTAAATAAGTATGCCTATTTATATTTAAAAAATATATAGGTAAGTGTATATATATTATTTTATAATATAATTATGTTCTTGATTGTATTATGTTAAGAAATAAATACATTTTTTTATATAAAAAATTAATTAATTTAATCATATAGATTTCAAACAACGTTTCCGGAAATTTTACCCTTTTATTAAATGAAAGAGTTTTATATATAAAAAAAAAAAGAAGGGAATTTTTAAGATCTTTGATTTGCAAAAAAATGTCTGGTTTAATACATGGCGCTTTTATCATCTCTAATTCAGGGTTTCCCAAACTTCCCCTACAAGGGAACACTTCATAAATCCTGAAATTTTAACGGAATACCTTGTTTATTTTGTAGGGAAAATAGATAAAAAAGATATTGGAAAAATTAGCAAACGTTTGATAAGATTTTTATAAAAAAAGGAATTTTTAAGATTTTTGATAAGAAATTTGCAAAAAAAAATTCTTGTTTAATATATGGCGCTTTGATCATCTCTAAGTCAGAGTTTCCCAAACTTCTTCTACGACGGAACACTTCATAAATTCTGAAATTTTAACGGAATACCTGGTTTCTTTTTTAGGGAAATTAGGGATAATTAATAAAGTAAAGGGTGTGAATATTCACTGTGAAACTACACACCCTTTACTTTATTAATTAATATCATGTTTCACCTAAAATCTACACCACTTTCCCTAAGTAAAATGGAAAATAGAAAAATAGATATTGGCGAAATTAGCAAACGTTTGATAAGAGTTTTATAAAAAAAGGCGAATTTTTAAGATCTTTAATAAGGAATTTGCAAAAAAAATTCTGGTTTAGTATATGGCGCTTTTATTATCTCTAATTCAAGGTCTCCCAAAATTCCCTATGAGGGAACACTTCATAAATCCTGAAATTTTAACGGAATACCTCGTTTATTTTGTAGGGAAAATAGATAAAAAGATATTGGCAAAATTAGCAAACGTTTGATAAGAGTTTTATAAAAAAAGAGAATTTTTAAGATTTTTGATAAGGAATTTGCAAAAAAAATTCTGTTTTAATATATGGCGCTTATATCATCTTTAAGTCAGGGTTTCCCAAACTTCCCCTACGAGGGAACACTTCATAAATTCTGAAATTTCAACGGAATGCCTGGTTTATTTTGTAGGGAATGTTTGTGAATATTCACTGTGAAACTACACACCCTTTATTTTATTAATTAATATAATGTTTTACCTAAAACCTACACCACTTTCCCTAAGTAAAATGGAAAATAGATAAATAGATATTGGCGAAATTAGCAAACGTATGATAAGAGTTTTATAAAAAAAAGGCGAATTTTTAAGATCTTTAATAAGGAATTTGCAAAAAAAAATCTGGTTTAGTATATGGCGCTTTTATCATTCTAATTCAGTGTCTCCCAAACTTTCCCTACGAGGGAACACTTCATAAATCCTGAAATTTTAACGGAATACCTGGTTTATTTTGTAGGGAAAATAGATAATTAATCAAGTAAAGAGTGTAGTTTCACGGAATATTCACTGTGAAACTACCCATTACTTTATTAAATAATATCATGTTTCACCTAAAATCTACACCACTTTCCCTAAGTAAAATGGAAAATAGATAAATAGATATTATCGAAATTAGCAAACGTTTGATAAGAGTTTTATAAAAAAAGGCGAATTTTTAAGATCTTTAATAAGGAATTTGCAAAAAAAATTCTGGTTTAATATATGGCGCTTATATCATCTCTAATTCAGGGTTTCCCAAACTTCCCCTACGAGGGAACACTTCATAAATTCTAGAAATTTCAACGGAATGCCTGGTTTATTTTGTAGGGAATGTTTGTGAATATTCACTGTGAAACTACACACCCTTTTATTTTATTAATTAATATAATGTTTTGCCTAAAACCTGCCTACCACTTTCCCTAAGTAAAGAATGGAAAATATATAAAGTATCGATATTGGCGAAATTAGCTAATACGCATGATAAGAGTTTTATAAAAAAAAGGCGAATTTTTAAGATCTTTTAATAAGGAATTTGCCAAAAAAAAAAAATTTATGGCGCTTTTATCAGCTCTAAGTCGTGTTTCCCCAAACTTTCCTACGAGGGAACACTTCACTTTCTGAAATTCTGAAATTTCAACAGGAATACCTCGTTTTTTTTTTTTTTTTTTAATGACAAATGTGATGAAGAGAAAGGAGATACACCAGAAGGTGGATCCCCTAAAGGCCTGTATGGACATGGCCCCTCAATCGTGAAAAGAACAGAGCAGAAGGAAAAAGAAGCCGGGATCATCTGAGCTCCAATCTCAGAAGAGCTTTAGATACAATTCAATATCCAATTTACTAAGGTTTAGGGGCTTCGAGCAGTGGTCAATCCTCCGCGCGATAAATTCGGTTGCAAGTGTCTCCCACTTAATTTTTATTACCAGACCCTATACAGAAAAAATGTCCTATACAGAAAAAATGTCTGGGTATAGCCGGGGAATCGAACCCGAGACCTCCGGGTTGCCAGTCAGTTGTTCTGGCCATTACACCACCGAGCCGGACTATTTTGTAGGGAAAATAGATAATTAATCAAGAAGACTGTGTAGGTTTCACAGTGAATATTCATTGGAAACCACACACCACGTACCAATTAAATAATATCATGTTTCACCTAAAATCTACACCACTTTCCCTAAGTAAAATGGAAAATAGATAAATAGATATTATCGAAATTAGCAAACGTTTGATAAGAGTTTTATAAAAAAGAGGCGAATTTTTAAGATCTTTAATAAGGAATTTGCAAAAAAATTTCTGGTTTAATATATGGCGCTTTTATCATCTCTAATTCAGGGTTTCCCAAACTTCCCTACGAGGTAACGCTTCATGAAATCTTGAAATTTTAGCAGGAATACCTCGTTTTATTTGTGAAGGGAAAAATAGATAAAAAGATACTGCGCCAAAATTAGCAAACGTTTGATAAAGAGTTTTATAAAAAAAAGGGATTTTTGATAAAGAATTATCCGTACTTCGTTCAGTTACGTATTGCTTGAATTGTCTTAATTAATAACTTGTCTCATTGCCGAGTGTTGTTGTAATAGTAATTAGTTGGTGGCATTTGGCAACCCCATCTGACAACGCAATATGCACCCCTCTTCCTCCCTCTCGTAACAAGTGTTTTCGTATACAAGAAAAGCGTGCGGGGGTTGGTAAGGGCGTGTTACACAAGTCAATAACAACCGTAATTAACCGAGCTGATGCCGTTATAAGCAACCCCTCGAGTTGGCCGGGCGAGAGATCATCCCCTAAATTGCTCAGCACTCCCCCGGAAATCTCGCCCCTTCACAAGAGGAACATCTCTTACGTGATTGACAACGTCCAACCCCCGGTCCAATTAAGTTGTTGGGGTTGTTGATTAAATTGTTGTCTCGACGGATTCTCCATTAATCTTGATTAGAGACGTATCGGTTCGCCATTTATCGGTGGATACTTCAACTTACCAGCGGGGGGTTGATTTCGGGGGCTGCTGCTGCCAAGACCCTTTTATAGTTGAAATTTATAGGAGTTCCTTGATTGTTTGGCGAAACAAACAAAAAAGACAACAACAATGATAAAACATCAAGAGAGCGAAATAGTTAATGGTCGGCTGTCACAATCGATTGACCCCAACAGCCACTCGCCTAGAATTAACGTTTTTATTATAGTAGATTTCATTTTTATCTTCAAGGTGCGTCCATTAATTACTTAACGGTGATTTTTTTTAACTCTCCTGCAATATTTTTTTTTTCTGAATTAAGAAATTTCCAAATTCGACTATCTTTTATTGACAAACATTTTAAAGTTGTTATAAAAGCACGTAACTCGAACTGCCTTGAAAGCATTAATAAAGTCATGATAGTATTAGTTATAATAGATTTATTTAATGTATTAAAAAATCAATATTATTTAGGCACTATTTAATTCGAGTCCAGCTTGAAAAACCTTCGGCAACGTGACGTCACTACTAGCTGCGCTTTTCGTTGCTATTGAAAAGCCGAAAGTATCATTATTTTTTTATTTTACTTCTTCGTAATTCCCCACATTGACAAATTTTCTTTAATAATAAGGGAAACTTAGTGAAGATTTGAAGATTTTCCGAACCCTCTTAAGAGTCATTTAGATAAATAATAGGCTCTCCCTTATCAAATATTTAATATAATAATTGGTGATTTAGTTGTCTAATTTATACTTATAAAATGTTCAATTAAATATTTATATTTCATTTTAGGAATTATACTAGGGAGACGTATATAAATCCTTTTGATTTATATTACTTTTTCAATTTTATCGCCATTTAAGTAATTGAACCACGATACTATATTGTGTATAGCGTGAGGGGAATGCCAAGGGTTCAACCCCTATTACAACATTTTGAATACTAATAATAAAAATATAATTTTTTTTTTAATTTTTCCAAATTTAAAATACAAAAATTTATTTTATTTTTATTAATATTTATATATTATTTTTTTTAATGTAAATATTTAATTTTAGACAATAAAGAGTGTGTCTTCTGCTGGAATTATAAATTTTATTTATTTATAACGAGACTATAGTTTCGAGGGCTTTGCAGAAATTAATTTATAAATTAATTCCTGTGAATCCATTGTAATAGACTGATGAAGAGGGCAAAGCCCTCGAAACTATGAGTCTCGTTATAAATAAATAAAATTTATAATTCCAGCAGAGACACAATCTTTTATTGTCTCCTTCAATATATAAAAATTCTGCTACTCTCGGCACAAAAACTTTCAATTTAAAGTAAAGATTTAATTATAGTTTGTATGAGTCTCCAATTACTATTCTAAGTAAAGATTTAAGTTTCTTTTTTTGAAAAAAGATGGAATTTTTCAAAAATCAACCCAATTATAATATTAAGAAGTGAATTTTATTTTATTTAGGAACGAATCAAGTAGAAATAGTAGTAGAAATATTTTTAGAAATATTTTTACATTGCATATGAGTGGGCTTCGTCCCCTCGGAATCGAACCTAAGCTCTAACTAGCTTGCCGGACCGTTAGCCAAACTCTTAAGACGAATTTGGTTTCGATTCCGAGGGACGAAGCCCTCTGATACCTAATGTAAAAATATTTCTTTCTTCTTTGATTCGTTCCTAAATAAAATTAAATTCACTTCTTTTATTTTTATGTTTAACGAAATTTGACGAAATTTCGAGGACAAATTTAATTTTTTCTTTTATTTTACCTCAAATATGTTCTCTGAATATTTAAAATTAAGAAAATCTATATTCTTAAAAGATCATAGCTGAAGGGGTCTTGAATATAGGCAGAAACTTTCAAGAGAATTCTAAGTATATACTGAGACAATTCTTTAGGAAAGGCAAGTAGACGATGGCTACCCTCAAATTGAGTAAAAATATCAAAAAGTATACTTTTGTATTTATATGAAATATTGCGGATGGTTCCCATAGCGCTAGGAACTACTTATTTTCGAGATCAAACTTTCTAAATTCTTTACTGAAATTTCAGGTTAATATAGGTATACGATATACTTATCAATTAAATTATAATAATTTGTATGTTTCTAGAGTAACATCGATTTTATTTACATATTATATAATATAATATAACAAAATAATTAGATAATATATATGAGAGGGTGTGTGTATGTGTTTTCGCCAGTGAATTGTTGCTTAACCTATGAATGAAACCACAGCTGCTACTGTTTTCAACCGCCAAATATTATGTATGACCCATGGACCACTTTTTTTCACAAATATAAAAAAAAAATTAAAATCGTGAGTTTCGTGATGCTCGATGGAAATTCTCTTCTTATGCAATTGTTTTTATTATTTCTCTCTCCCGGTGCAAAGGAGTTAATGCGAGATCTTTTAAAGAAAATTTAAGGAAAATATGTAATTTAAAGATTTAAATTTGTGTTCATAATAGGTATTTGGCTTTCAGGATATAATCTTGATCTTTTCTTGCCACCTTCCTCAATCATTTTCTCTTCTTATTAATTAATAATATTCACTGTAAATATTATGAATAATAATAATAATAAAGATTCCCTATAGTTACTCCCACTACACTACGTTAAATATTTAACAATAGTCCAAGAGCTGGTGACACATTTTGACTACGGATTTGACCCAACTAGAAATAATGCGTAATAGTACCGTCTATGATAGTTGTACAGGGAATGGCCAGTCTGGCTGGCTGTAGCAGGTGGACCAGGTACTGCTCATGGTGTGAGTGCGGTAAAAAATACATATGTGTTAAAAAATATTTTTGACCCACAATGAAATTATAAAAATTATAATTTATAGTCAATTATAAAAAAAAAATATATTCACTCCAGACCATTTGAGTGGTGGAACGTGGAACCAGACCACCCCAAAGTGTATTTTTACAACATGAAAAAAATAGCATCAAATATTTTTTTTCATGTTGTAAAAAACACTTTGGGGTGGTCTGGTTCCACGTTCCACCACTCAAATGGTCTAGATGAATATATTATGTTTATAATTGACTATAAATTATAATTTTTATAATTTCATTGTGGGTCAAAAATATTTTTTAACACATATGTATTTTTTACCGCACTCACACCATGAGCAGTACCTGGTCCACCTGCTACAGCCAGCCAGGCTGGCCATTCCTGTACAACTATCATAGATACTGTACTATTACTTCTAGTTGGGTCAAATCCGTAGTCAAAATGTGATCACCAACTCTTGGACTACAAATGGCCACTAGATCTTGCAAAAGAAATTAAATTTCATTTATATTTCAAAAAAAAAAGTTTTCCCTGAAAAATAATAGAAACTTGATGTATAATAGTAGTCTTTTGTTTTTATTGGGTCCACGTCAAAGTCAGAATAAATTTCCTCCCTTAAGAAAAGAAAGAGTTGTGACATTTTCTTTCATTCTGGACCTATTGTCCAGTAATCCCCTGACCTCGATTCTTCTGCATTCCATTGCATGAATCTGGAACATTGGCCCAGTATTGTTTCTGACACCCTGTCTGAAAAAAATCAGGCGTGAAGGGAGGGTCATTGGCCCGAATGACCACGCGCCCGAACCATAAACCACCCAGAAGACGTAGAGAAAGAGAGCCCCGGGGGTGCCTGGTCCATTGTAATCAGTGCGAGGGGACGGGGCCCACCCAAGAGCACAAGTTGCAAGCGAGGAGTCACGAGGTGTACATCACGCTCGCCCTGGGATTGACAGCCGAAGCCACCTCCACAGGATTAACTCGTCTCACCATTAATACGCTCCAGAAACGCTCTGCTCGCCTTTTTAAGGACCATCTCTGTCAGCTATTTCGGAAGAAATCGGGAGATAAGAAAATCAAAGAAGAGATGTTCAAACAATAACAAACTCACACAGGCCAAAAAGTCTCTCCAAAGACTTATGCTAGTAAGTGATTTGACCTGTTTCAACTTTAACAGGCTATAGACCTTGAAGATGTAGCCTTGCTGCACTTTTAAACTGTTTAAGCTAAAATCACCAGTTGGTTTTGAAAAGATCTCCCAAGCAGTAGGTACTAGTAGGTTCTTTCCCAAACCAAAAGTATGAATAAAGAGAAATCAATGAGGTTGTCTTTGATGGAAATAAACTTATATATATATATATAGCAATGTTTTCCGACCTGTGGGTCGCGACCCCCTGGGGGTCGCTAAGCCTCTATAAGGGGGTGGCGAAGCCTCAGTAAAAAGTGTATTTAGCCGATACCTAATTATAAAAATTAATAAAAATGTTGTACGGATTTGGTATTTGTAACATAATAAAATACAGGTTACAAACAGCGGGGGGTAGGGGGCCGCAAAATTTTTTTCATACTAAGGGGGTCACGTCATGAAAAAGATTGAAAAACACTGATATACAGTGTTGCTTTTTTATTCCTTAGAAAAAACAATGTTTTTCTTTTTTAATTTATTAAATTCCATTGACAAGGGGAGAAATTCTCCCGAAACGTTTTTTATGTATTATAAAATTAAATACGGGGAGTCGGGTTGGCTCAGTCAGCTAACGCATTGGCCTCGCTTCCGCATCGATCGATTATGACGATGTTGGAGTGGGAGGCCGGGGTTCGATCCTAGCTGGCAAATAAAGAATTTCTACCAGCTGAAAACTCGCCTCCCTCACTAACCCTACTAACACTTCTACTTATGTGCTGTCTAAATGGGCTTTGTTCCCGGTGACATTAAATAAAAAAAATCAAATACTTTGAATCAAGTTATTTTAGTGATTTATAACTTCAAGGTTTTGGAATTAATCTTTTTGATCAGTTATTTTGATCGGATATTCTCATCAGAATACATACCACTTAGACTTAATAATTTTTACTCTAATTCTATCGAATATTATGATACAAAGGTATTAAAACGAAGTTTCTTTATTCTTTCTTACCTTGGATCATTTCAACAAAAATTTCTAATCAAATATTGCTGAAAAAGCACAAACCATCCACAAGATTCAACTTAAAAATTATTTCATATTCGGAATTAAAAGTTTTTCCGCCCGTTTTATTTACAGGATTAGCAAGAAATGGCAACATAAAAGTTCAAATTGCCGATAAATATGTATAAACTTTAAATTTCTAAGAAAATCACAAGAGGTCGTCATCTAGATCTGAGATGGAATGGACTATTTTTGATTATACATAGGTTTTGTTTTATCCTTAGGTTTTATTATAGCCCATTGCCCAGGATTGCTAATTTTTGCACTCGGATTCGATAGTTAGGTACCTTGTTGTAACAGCTATGATTACTAGAAATGGATTAAAAATTAATATTTGAAATTACTTAGCAAAAAGTATTTCGTGTTATTTCGGGATTTATTTTTGAAGTTGTTTCAATTATTGTTCGATCTTTTAAGAAAAGAAAAAATCTTAACATATTTAGACACAGGCGCGGATCCAGACCTCTGATTTGGGGGGGGGGGGGTCGGCAGCCACTGAGTTTTAACCCCCCCCTTAATGAAAAATGGATCCTATCTCAAACTAAATAAAAAGAGCATTATATTTTAAAATTCATTTCATTTCCTTTGTCAACATTTTTAATAGAGATGGGAAAAATCGTTCTTTTCAGGGGTGGCCGATGTATATAAGATCTGCTTTTTATCTCGAAAGTGTGTCGCTATCGAATTGTTTAAAATTTAATGTTATAAAAAAATTTAAATAAACATAAAAAATGTTGATCTCCATTACTTTGGGGGGGGCGAACGGCTCCATCGCCCCCCTGGATCCGCGTATTGTTAGACAGTATATGTTCTAGTATCTTTTAGATTTTGGTCCTCCTGGCTAGTTCTTGAGCAACTTGTATTTCTCTTCATTTTATTTAAAACTAATCCTCATCTCCGACAATACTAATCTCTACACCTTCTTTCCCCCCATGGGTTCTCTTCATGCTCCTCGACTCTCCCATATTTTATTGATTGTGACATATCTGCTTGACTTTATCGGGTAGTCCTAACTATGTCTGGCGCAGATAGTACGGAACTAGCTCTCATTCCAAGCGCTTATCTCAAGCGCTCTCGTCAACAAGTGGGGTTGGATCTGCTCTTTGTAGACATCGAAGGGTCTTTTTTAGGGGCTCCTGGACACCCACGAAGGGGCGCCTGGTTTCGTAATACGACACCCCCGACAAGTGAAAGCCGCCCGTTTTTTTCCTTAAATATTTCATCACCCCCACTGACAAGGCTACCGATACGATATTCTAATAGAAATTAAGAATCGCTACAAGTATATTCTACTTGACTTTTTCGTTTATTTATTTAAGAAAAAAAATCAAGAGTGACAAATAACGTGATGGAGGGTCTTGTCACCAAATCGTCAACTTATTTGTTTAGCTACTGTTATCAATTCTATATACAATTTATATTTTTCGTCTATATTTTCTAAAAGGATCTTTGATAATTGATTTATTTATTTTGTTTTGGCGCCATACTCTTTTTCAAGCGTTGGATTCTAGCATGCTAGTGGCGCCTCTTTGATTGATTTATTGAATATATAAATAATTTTTGGTATCCGAAAAATTCGAAGTTAATCCCAACAAGGACTCATTGAAGGTTAAGCTTCTCTCCTAGAATAAATTTGTCAGTGCGAATTTCACTAGCAGTGGGTTTGTTAATCTTTGATTATTATCTTAACTTTCATTCATCATTCCTAAAATTGGCACCAACAAAAATTCTAAATTACTGAAGTAAAAACTTATTCATTAATTGATTGTATTTATTTTGAAAGAAACTTTCATTTAATTTATTTATTTGTTTTTTTAATAACAATTTATCATCAAATTAATATAAATAAGTATAATACCTTAATCCTATCTTGTAAAAATTTACTTTTATTAATCTGACATTAACTTAAACTTTATTTGCATAATAGATAAAGGCACATTTTATAAATTATTTGAAGTAACTTCAGAAGAAAGTATTATTTTTATTTTTTATTAATTTTACTCTAATCTGTAAATTAAATATCAAATTTATATTTAATGAATGTTTTTAAGTCACCATATTTGTTAACATAACTTTACTTTTTTGTTAATTTCAATTGTTATTTTTTCATCCCTATTATTATTATTTTTTATATATGCCTATAATCTTTTAAGTTGTTTTGGAATTTGGAATGATTTTATGACCCATGACGTTTGTCAAACGAAACTCGAAGCCTACACCCCGCCGTAGAAGAAGACAAGTTTTCCAAGACCCCAAAATGGTATCACGCTTAAATCCTTCAGTGATTTATAAACATCGGAGGCAAAAAGTGAGGTTCTTTTGTGTTGACCAGAATGACCACACACACACACACACTTATACACTCTCACTGGGACATCCATTCAGTGAAATATAAAGATACCCAAAAGCTATAAGTCATAAACATGAGAAAACTTGTATACCGAAAAGTTAAGCATGTACTATAAATTGTCCGATAATTTGACGTTGACACCGATTTAATAAATTTGTTGGTTCAAGTCAACGCTTTATACCTTATCGTTTTTCATCTTTTAACCCAGCGACTAATAATTCATTTGAAATTGAATAGAAAATTGTTTTGGCGGATTAAATAACAAAATCAATGCGACACGGGATTCGGAAAGCAGCCTTTCATAATGGAACGCTCACAATTACGTGGAAGATTCTTGCTGCTGCTGTCTTTGCGTGACTCGACCTATCATCAACTGTCACGCGTGACAATATTTTTTTAGTCATTTTACTTTACAAGCAAATCTTCCGTGAATAATTTATAATTGAATCCAAGCCAGGATGTTGTTGCTTGTGTTTCTGTCCTGTTTACCTATTTTTGTCATTTCCAAGTCATTATGCATCATCATCATCTACGAAAATATATTGTTTATTAACCAGACCATATTTTAGGAAAGTTTATGGTGATCATAAATCATGATAGTTCTCGTGTTTATCTTTTTTCTTTGTGAATAAAGTACCTGACTTTTTTAAGGGTGTGTGTGTATGTGTGAACCCAAAAAGTCGTATACTAAATTTTCCCTTTCTGAGGTACTAGAAAAAAAATGCAAAACCACAAAGTATACTAATAATTTTCGGACCCTTTACCCCATCATCGTTCCCAAAAGTAACCAAACAAGTAACCCCTTAGAGGCAACTAAACAAACACACACTCATATTATCTCAGTTTATCCATTATTGCAGATTTGATACTTTGATGGTTATTGAAAGGAAAATTTGGGCTAAAACCACCTAAATTGCATATTTTTAAAAGAAAATTCCAGAAGATTTCATAACGTTTCGACACCTATTCCTGGACACGTTTTCAAGTGCTTTGATTGAACTCTTTTTAGACTTATCTATAATTCCATGATCTTTTCAAATAGTTTCCTTACAGGATCAGTTAAATATACTTCATTCTAAAATATACCTACTCACACTGACTCTAATTTCAAGTAGAAATGATCCATTTATCACTATATGAAAAGATAATAATTTTTCTTACCACCATAAAGTGTCAATTAATAGCAAGACCCTTAAAAAGTGAGTCGTCTCGTGTACACTTTGTCTTTTATATTTAAAGATTGATGAATTAGCGATTTGAATAATGAAATTAGCTCCTAGCATATGTTCTGTATATTGAAATAAATATGTATTTTGATCTTTATTAGTTTTTGGTTGTGGTATGATTAAAAAATGAACGAGAAAATTTAAGTTTTTAGAAGTTTTTGTAGTAGGTTAATTAATGAAATGGAGACTAGTTTAATTGGTTACTAATCTGGGCTGCAAAGTAATGTAGTTTTTGAGTTAATTGAGACTTTGCGAACAATTATAGACTCTATTATTACATATGCTATTTTTGAATAATTATACTAATAAGCCAGCAGTTTTGCTGATATGTATTTTTTAGGAGGAATTCTCATAATGAATCGATTCAATTGATGAAGCCCGCATTATACTCGTAAATCTTCAATCCACCTGTATTTTGCTTCAAGGCTCTTTCTAGTAGAATTGGTACTCACTTCGACTTTTCGATTATACGAGTATACACCAGATACTTAATGATTTCAAACAGAGGGACTAAATTTTCTTTTAGAAGATACATATATTCTTAGTTAATAATTTAGTTTATTTATATTAAATAAAATAGAGAAAGATCATCATTCATCATTTATCATCATTCTTTAATGAAAACTATTGGTGACCACCAATTTTTTCGTTTTAATTGACATGTGAAATATTAAGATGCAAATTTTTCATACTCTATAGTACGTAAAAAAATATGTCAGTCACACACGCACCCAGAGAGAGAGAAAAAAGGATATGATCAAAATAAAAATAAAAATTCGTGCTCAGATGTCAATTTAGTGCCCTTCTAGAATGTGTGTACACGCTCACAGGTGAATGTGACGGCAATTGGTCCTCTGACAGCTTATGATAAATACCCTCCCTGAACGAAGAACGCCTTATAAAAAAAAATCCATGAGAGAAAAAATGACAGTCAATAAAAAGAATTGAGAGAAAGAGATAGAGAGAAAGTAAAAAAAAGAACCCATTACGATCTATCGGAAAATGAATTTACGGTAAAAATAAATGGCATGATAGATCTATCAAAGTTTGAATAGGATGAACATGAGAACTCGAGGAGGTGCAAGTTGTAATGGAAGAAAAAAATATAATATATCCTAAACACTTGTTAGTTCACACTCTTTCTTATTTATATATAAAAGAGAAATCCAGTTGAATATATTCTGATTATTTTAAAACAGAACAATCAGAAAAAATATTGAATATTCAAAGTAATCTAAATCAATCAAATTTAAGCAGGTAGGGTTAAAATGAAAATTAATGAAAAAAGATTTTTTTTTTGAAAGAAGAAAAACAAATGATTCAGAATTGTGGGTACTAAAAATTGTTGATATTGAAGAGATTTGGGTATATCACTATTCGACAACTAAAATAAATTGTTACAGCAGAAGTCAGAAAAAGATTAAATCTAGAATTTCATAAAATAAAATGGTTTTTAATTTGAAAAAATAAACCTTGAAAGTTCAGGAACAATAAAAAAATTAAGTACATAGATCTATTTCTCTTTTAAATGCATATTAACAAAATATGACAATTAAAAAGGTTTTTTATTGGACTCCAATGAGCACTGAGATAGAGTGCTTACGCAATCAAACCTAAAGTCTTGGAATTGTTTTTGTAAATTTCTAACGTAACCGATTCACTCAGTCATGGAAAATGCCTTAAGAGTCACTAATATAATGAGAACAACATTGATTAGCTAATGTACATTATTGAATCACACATTACTAATTTTGAAGAAAATTACGGATCCATCATAATACACAACTGAACCTTTGCAGTCTGGAAAGTAAAATATGAAACTTATACTAGAAAAGTTTATAAAAGTGATTAGTGCAACAATGAAATACAAATTGAAATTCGCGCTCTTTTTTCAAGCTAACAATTAAAGACTGATTTCAAATATTGGCGCGAAATATATAGAAATTTTCTTGTACTATCTTTCAGGCTCCCGTTAAGCTTGCATCATGATTTTTATAACTTGCCTCTCTATTGATCAATCCTGAATTCTTATCTTAAACTCCAAAATAATTTATGCAAGTGATTTGTTTTAATTGATGATATTAAAACCATCAACAGGAAGTAAAATTACAAAAAAAAAAAATCTAAAATGTTTATTCTTCGAGTAAATTAAAGAAAATCCATTCCATTTATAAATCTCTTAATGCTTTCGATAAACAAGATGAATAAATATAAAGAACACGTCTCAAAACATTAAGGTTATTAAGATTATATATGTATATTCGTATAAATGAGTAGAATCTCTAAATCTTCCACTCGATGACTCGATGAATTTTCTTCAGCCAGAAAAAAAAACGTTTCCAGTTTCTCATCGAAATGAACATTTCTTAAAGCCATTCAAATTCGTCATTGACTATTAGATTGAATATATAAAATGCCTCTTCTCTTTCTAACTGACGGACTTGGATGTATTTTAAAAAGTAGTTAAATTTACATTATCAGCTCATAATTCCATGTAAAATAGTGTCAAATCTGGGCAGTTTATGTCTAATAAATTAAATTGATTTCCATTTTTATCAAATTGGTTGCACTCGGAGCTACCCAGGCGGCCCTTGATTTAAAATGGTAATTCGGACCCGTTAGCCCAGGTTCCTATACGTTCTCTCGCCCCTGGTCTAATTGCTCCTATCGAGATAGAGATAGGCAATCGCTTAGACGCATATTCATTCTCAGCACAGGCTGTTTGTCTTGTACCTACATAAAGTACTTATACACAAAAATTATATAAATTAATCCAGGTGCGCAAGATAGTTACTTATACTGAAACTCTATTAAAAATAAATAAAAAATATATACATATGTGGTCACTCATTTTTTATAACTGGTATTTGAATCTGTTGAGAGACGGCTTCCAATGAACACTGAAATATAATTTAGAATTCGAATATATATTTTTCTTTATGGCCTCGGATACCTGTCCATTTAGTCAGAACAAATTAATTTTTTAAGAACTTTGGTTATATAATGTACCTATATATATATTATGCGTGTGTATTTAGTTTAAAAAATGTACGGGTCAGATAATACTATGTTAAATTTAATCAACGTTTGGAACTTAAGCTCGAACGTTACACACTGTTAATTTGGCTCATACATCTAAATATTAAGCTAAAATATCAACTTTGTATTAATAATTAAGATAGTTAATTCTACCATAAGTAGCTATTAAATATGGAAATCAATTTAATTTATTTAAATTTAAAAAATTTTAATTTCTACTTTAAAGAACACCAGAAATTTAAGTCAAGAATGATTCTCGCATTCTATAGAAAGAAGAGTGGGCTTTCAGAACTCGGTTCAAGTATCTGTGAAGTCGGGTCTTTAAGGATTGAAGATTGTATGGAAGTTGCTATCTTCTCTTATTGTTCTGATAGCTTCTACTAATTGGAGCATCTTAGATTTTCCCATACCAATAGTTTTATAAATAAGCCAGAGGCATCTGTGGTCCTAAGTTCTTGAAACAACATTGCTTATCCTGATGGACCCATATTTTTCTTCCAAATTTATTAATCTGTACTTGGTATAATAAATAATAAATATAATCCCATATGTACTAATCAATCTCCTTCTTTTAGCAAATCTTAATTATTCACTTTTGTTAATTTTATAAGGATGTTTGAACTCTGACCTGTGAGTTGTAGGACTGGGTCAAATTGTCATAAATCTTTGACTAACAAGTTACTCATCTATAACCATCAAAAATATGTGGGACCATTTATGTTAGATCCTAAAATGACCACAATCTGACAGCTATTTTAACCATAAAACTGAGTTGACTTCCAACCAAGTTTAACATGAAGGGTGGATACACCGACCCTTAGTGCACCTTTAACAGTCTGGATTACTCAACTCGAGGAGTCTAAGGTCCAGTTGTATGACGGTTTGTAAAGTCTTTGTTAAGTTGAGAAACGGTCAAACCTTAGTATTCACCATGTGCCCGGCGGGATGACCAATCAGATGAAAGTGCGTGTCAATACTAAGGTTTGACCGTTTGTCAACTTAACAAAGACTTTACAAACCGACATACAACTGGCCATAAAATGTAAAAAACCAGGCAGGCCATCGCAATACTCCCCCATTATATTCTATAGAATA
Source organism: Forficula auricularia (assembly GCA_024734495.1). Taxonomy (NCBI): domain Eukaryota; kingdom Metazoa; phylum Arthropoda; class Insecta; order Dermaptera; family Forficulidae; genus Forficula; species Forficula auricularia. The sequence continues at coordinate 888,181 of JALMQS010000068.1, forward strand.
TAAATGTGAAAAAAATATTCCCAACTATGTTTGTTTAGTTCAAATAGTGTGAATTTTTGAATAATCCTTTGATCAAGTTTTGGGGATGATTTCTTAGAATATGTTTGAAAAATAGATGTAATGCAATTGGTTAAGTTAAGAACGAGAGGGGAGGAGCTATCAGGAAAGTGGTGATCTCATTTGAGGTAGCTGGTCCAGCCGCAGCATCCCCGACTCATTCACTGTCAGGCGAAGGAGGGACCGATAGTTTGCGGCTCAATCAATTGGCCCGATATAAAACCGGAAAAAGGTCCAAGATTTATGGAGCAATCGTTGAGAATCGTTGACCGCCTTCTAATTATTAATCCCACTCAGCCCCTTCATCGATCCCGAACGATTCCCATCCATTAGCTAATCGCTGGATTAATTATTAATTACGACCTTTTCTCTCTTTTAACGAACCTACCTAGAACATTTTATTACTCCTTGAAAAAGATTTGATAATGAACGATTTGTGATTTTTATTTATTTATTTATTTATTTATTATATTTAATTTTTTTTATTTCTCGACTAATTGAGAATTATAATCTTATCTTGAATTTTGATTATAGTCCTAATTTCTTATAGTATCGTTTTTGTAATGAAAATAAATATTAAATTATAGATGGAATTTTCGAGTTTATCCGAACTGATCATCTTAAAGTGATAATTTAATTGAACATTTCGTTCTAAAAATGTTTTGGCATTAATATTCATTTGGTCGAAAGCTCTAATCATGTTGAATGGATGGTAGATGATATATAATCAAAAGTCAGATCGAAAGGTGTTGGATGAAAATTTAACCGCAATTCATCATTTAATAGCAGGTTGGGTTTTTGAATACCGGAAGTTGTTACAGAGAGAAAAACACTCCGCTCAAGAGTAATGAAGGGAGTAAGGGAGACACTAATAAATGGGTGGTGGGGTTAATGAAGTAAGGCGAGGACAGGGTGCATGTTGAGGTGCCAAAGCCAAAGGGGTACGGGGTCCTGAATCCCGTGGACAGCCAGCCGGGACTTGCAAGGTGTTCTCGGTATTGATCAGCTGGGGCGTGCGCCGTGGGGTGCGCGCTCTTGTCCTGACCGACACCCCCACACGTCCAAAAAAAACCCCTAAAGAAACAGTTCGGACATCTTCATATTGTCTTATCTATAAAAGTTGGGTATAGTATTATAAATCCATAATTATTTGTCTTTTCGGAGAATAAACATAACATGAAGATGAAAGTGCTCTATAGAGTGAAGTCTGAATTAACTTGGAATAATAATACATGTATAAGTTATACGAAGAAAAGAATTCAAAGAATAAGTATGGAATACAGTTGAGTGAAGTCTGGTGGTTTAGTAAAATCAGTCTTAGGACTGTAATCTTGGTATTGATGATGAAGTCATACTTACATTCCAGTATATGTTACAATATTCAGATATAGTATCTTCAGCACTTCACAATAAAAAAATCAAATAATTTCTGAAAGTTTTAATAATCTTATAGAATTGTCGTAACTCAATCTTGAATATGTAAATGAATTCAATTCAGAGCCCGTGGTCGGGTTGGTTAATGCGTTCTTGGGCTATATAAGCAAGATCGCAGGTTCGAATCCTGTCGGGTGCCCAATTTCCTTTTTTCAAAAATAATAAAATAATTCCTAGAACTGTAGAATTAACAGTGGTTCTTTTACTTCAAAAAATTAATTCAAATATATTTTTTCATATTATTAATTAACCGTTTCATGGGTACGTCTTATTTTTTTTGCTTTAATTAGATCTTAATCGTCTATTTGTTTATTGATTTTTTTTGGTTTCCATCCCTTAAATACAGTTTTCTCTCACAGCTCACACTGCCAATAAAAATGATGATATCAGGTCGGAAGCATAGTTCCACCAACCACGAAAGGGTTTAAGATGGAATGAAGTTGGTTTGTAGTAACTGTAAACTATTTTACCTTGTAGTAATAGTAGTTTGATAAAAATTTATTAATAGCTTTAAATAAATAATATCAAAAAATAATATCCAGTCATTTCTAGTCTTATTGGCTGTTTGTAGTTAATTTGACAAGACTCTGCAAATACCAAATTATTATAATTTTTAATAGCTGCATTTTAGTCTTTTTCTTCATAATTTTAGAGTGAAGAGAACAATTTAACAGAGAAAAAAGAATTGGGGTTAGATTATTTCACAAATAATAATTTGGCAAATTAATTAATTCCTTTCTATTATGTTTTTTTAACCTTCAACATCAGAATTCAAAAATATTTTTGAAAACTGCCCAAACATCTAAAAATGTTTTTTCTTCTTTTGGCTTATATGGACCAAGCCTAATCATTCCAAATCGACTCGGAAGATATATCAGCTTTCTTCCCATTTAATGTAAAGTCACAAAATTTTTATTTTCCTGAAGGATCGATGATGCTTATTTCACGATCTTATAAGAAGCCTCTTGTTCTGTCGATATGGTTATACCAGTCTTCAAATGTATGTACTGTGAAAATATCTTGGACGTTTTATTTTATTTTGAACAACGACACTTTAATCCTTTCCCATAAGATTTTATCGTGAATCGATCTCGGGTCGTTCTGCGTCATGTCGACTATACAAATGAATTCACTCTAAAGCAATAAGGACCAAACAGCTACATGTGTATGATGAAAAGTATGTTGTTTAAAACAGGCTGATTAGTAAATGTGAGATTTCTTGGTGTTAGAATAGCGGAGCTGTTAACGCTAATTAAAATAACAAAGCATAGGGCTGAATTTTTTTAATTAATACCCGAGTTTTTAATGAACACGGCATACCTACTCATGAAAATAGACACTAACGATTGAATTAAAGATGAACATATCGAAAAATAAATAATTCAATAGTTAAAGGTCGTTTCGGGATTCATTAAAATGATATATAGCATTAATTTATTATCAATGGATTAATTTTGGTTAGCATTATAATAAATTTGTTTGTGAAGTTATGTAAAATGTTTTCTTCTTTATTCTGCCTTGACTATGTTTTTTGATACCTTTTATTTATTTATTATTTAAAAAGTGTAAGTTAAAAGATTTCGGGAAAGAGAGCCCTCCTAACTATTGCATAGAAACACTGAAACATGGAACAGCCAGTAACAGTGATTAAACGACATTACTATAAAATAGCAGCCCATTCCCAATCAGAATCAATTAGTCTCTGTTGTATAAGTAACAAATAAAGCCAGTGACGTCACATTGAAACACTAACCACCTAAAAAATACCTCATTGGACTGCATTTTTTATCTAATCAAACCGAGATCTTGAACCGTTCATGTGAAAATATGGGAGACAAGTGGCGTTACGGGCTCTATTGTGAACATTAGCTGGGTCTGTTTTTATTTGACTATTCTAAGCAGCTTAAGAAAAATATATTCAATTATCTTCAGCATTGAATAGTATAAAAGTCCTTTCTTTCTATAAAGACCCTTTTTCTCAATTTGATAGTTTTCTGCATTAGCCCCTGATTCAATGTGTAATTTGTCGAGGGACCAGCAGTGGAAGGGAGATGGCAATGGTTTTTCAATCTCCCCCGGATATTTCCAGTTGGAAAATGGTTATCCGAGCCATTCAATCTAAGCTTCCATCTGATTGAGACATAACGCTATCGACCCGAACGGTCAAAGGGTGCCGGTTTGAGGGAGAGAGATCCCATATACAAGCATGTTAATTCGCATGGCGTGCAACACTTCACTCACACAAGCACACACAAACACAACTACACTCGACTATGAATTGAATCCCGTAAATAAACATGATTACATGATTTTACCTAAAGCCACGGTACAATAATCTAGAAATAGGATTTAACAAAACACAAAACAATAAAATAAAGATTTCTTTCTTTAAAAAACATTTCTTCTGTTCAAATTTCAAATATTCATCGTTACATTATTTTTAGGAATTTTGAAAATCTCATGAAAGAAATAAAACTACAAGTAAAAATAACTAAAAAATATTCTCTCCTAATCACCAACAAAAGCTAGTAATAACTTATAAAACAAAAAATCTGCCCTAAATATTTATTATTTATAAACTGCAGTTAAGAACTTAAAGAGTTAACTAAATAACTCCAGCTTTGGATGAAATCAAAATGTTTGAATTTAATTGAAGAACTTTTAGATTTTTCTACAATCATATGTTATAAAACAAAGTAAATCCATACAAGATACGCCTGGATGTCACTATTTTCGTAGCCATCTGGAGTTATTAGCTCAAATGGTTGCCTATAACTAGGCAGACTTGCGTAGAGCTCCTTCTCTAGGCTGCCGAAGTACTAGGAGCCAACACTTCTTTCATTTTTAAATATTTTAATTGCTTAATTTCGTATTTTGCCACTTTTTCCTAATATGTATTAATATTTTATTTTTATTTATCTGATTGACCATATATACAAAAATGAAAAATCTAAAGATATAAAACATTTTTTTTTCAATTTAACTAATATTTATTTTCTTCCATGTTGAAAAACCTTCTTAAGTTTTTTCGCATTTACAATTAATCTAAATTTTCGTGTCCACTAATGAAGTCTTTTACTTTATCTAAAACATCGTACAATCATATCAAAACGCACATTCCACTTTATTTCCGTTATTTTTATTTTTTTTTTCATATTTTGTTTGAAGTGAATTATACATAAATATATCCAAATGCTAAGGTTTTTTGACGTGATAAAATATAACACTACCGTGTGTAAGGGTGAGAAGACGCGATAAGACGCCCGGGTGAAGGGTTGGCTTTTTATTATTTATTTCCATGTTTTGTGGCAAGTGAGTGTTTTACACGCATCCCAAAGTGTCGATGTGAGTTTTTTGAGCCGATCGCTCACTCAAGAGCACCAATAATATTTATTTCCTTTTGTTCAATGTTAAAAACTCATAATCTTGATGAACAACATTAAAAAAAACTTAATATATGGTAAAAATTAAAAAAAAACAATTGCTTGTATCGCAATTTATAAATTGATTTTTTGATTTATTCATTGTCAGAAGTCATTATACTATTTTAGAGATATAGATGTTGTATAATTCTTTATTTTTATTTAATCAATACAATGACTATAAAACACAAAAAATATTAGATTAAAAGGTGACTAAATTTGGAATTACAGTAATTTTTCGTTCAATAATCGTGATAAGTATTATCAAACGGTGAACACCCCCTCTTACTTTAATCACTTCTCCATTGAGGTGTTATCCACATAATCTGTGAAATTTTCTAAACAGAGTAATCATTATATCTGCCCGAATAATAATTATTACTACCTTTCACGTTTCCCCAAAATATAAGAATACTTATTAATTTTTCAGTTCACTATTATAATGACTATAATATTTCCAATCTAAATTTGTAACTAATTTCACATGTTATGAAGTAGTAAATAAATTCAACAATTTCCTGACAAATAAAAATTATTTCATAAAAGTTTTATGTAAAATAAAAAAGATAAAAAATATAATTATTTAAATCAGCTACTTCAACAGTCAGTATTTATAAATTTAGACCATTATTCACAACTCACAAGCATATATTTAACTACAAATCAAAATCGCAGCTACTCTATAACTTGAAACTACCTTCACAGTTAACATACTTAACTCGATTACCAATGATTGTATATTTTGAAATGATATGATAAACTAGATTTTGAATTAAAAATATCTAAAAAAACTTTTATTTTTGACAATATTTTTAAACTTTGACATTTTAGCATAGAATCATTCAAACTGTTTTGGAATTATTTTCTCAACAAAAAAAATTATATTTTATATGATACTACAACGAATAAATAAATTCATCTAATTCCGATTAGGATTATACTTAAAAAAGAGTTAATATCAAGTAATTTTAAAGTAATTATCTAATATTATTAAAATATATGCACTCACCAATAATCTGTAATCAAATTTAAAGACAGATACCTATATAAAATTCAATCAAGTAAACTAATTATAAGTGGGAAGAGAAAAGGGATCAATTATAATGTTTTCAATCGGAAATAGATTAGTCTCGAATAAAAATTTATAGGCATGTAAAATGTAAATTAATTAAAAAATATATATCCATGCCAGAGAGAATATACCTAATAGTAAACAATCTTGGATTATTTATCTAAATGGATACTAATTGACCTAATCATTGCTGAATTAATATCAGAAACATTTTATAGCATTCATTCGAAACGATTGGATAAACGCTGATTGAGAAATTAATTGAATCGATCATTCATAGTAAAACTGTCATTGGGAACAATCGAATATTTATAAGTATTATTAATATTATAGGATATACTCAAATAGGTTTTGTCTTGAAATTAAATGCTATACTATACGTACTACGCTCACACCAAAAAACAACAAATTTACAAGTGTAGCTCTCATTGGATTATACTTGCATACAATTATACCAAATATTTCATAATTTCTTATTATTTATTTAATTTATACATTATATTTAAATTACAAATTACCGATAATTTCTTTCCATATTTTAGTCAGTAACGATCTATAAACCAACACCCCCTTAAATTATAATATAGATAATTTAAACTTTTTCGAAGAAATTTCAAACAATGTTTCATATAGTATTATTATTAATACCATAATACCAAAAAGAAAGCTCACTCCAATCAACGACTATTTTTTGGCAAATATACCTAGACATAGCATTAGGTATTTGAACTTTAATAGAAATAGATTAGTTAAGTTTTTAATTCAGAAATAAATGAAAATAAATTATTATTTTTTCAAGAATTAAAAGCCAGTTTCTTCAGTAGTCGGAATCGGATTTCAAAACTCTCAGGTGCTTATCAAATGCATAAAAGGAACTAACTATACATGCTTCTGATAGTTTCAATCACAGGTGAAACAAACAAAAAAAATGTATGTTTATTATAAAATACTGAAATGTTATTTTGCTTAAATATTATTTCTTAACTTCAAATGAAATTTAAAAGAAAAATCGTTAAGAATTATCCCCCTACCTTCAAATATGGCCTTCTTATTATTTTATTTGGAGCACGTAATAAAAAAATATACCTAATATATAATTTTGTCATGTTAATTTTTTATTTGAAACGACTTCTAATAATTATTTTATAGGATGTTAATGAAATGGTAGCGGAAAATAATTAGAGTCGATAATACGAGATGATTATTATAGTAGTAGAATATAAAAACATTTTTATAATCATTAGGCAAATCATGTTTTGAACAGGTTTATTATTTTATTTATCCCAATTTTTACTATTATTATAGTTATTATTATTCATATAAATATTATTAAATTTATTTTTTATATGCAAATTCAGAATTCAAATTTACTATTTATTTATTTTCTTTGAATTGAGAAATTGCAATATAAGAAAAAATCAAAGTAATAATAAATAAATAGTAGAAACAAATTTAGAAACTTTTTCTAATATACAGTAAAATTGAATGAACTAATTATATTATTATATGTGACCTTCTCCGAGAAAAGGGACCTAGTGTGTCAAAAAACGGGTTTGGACTTAAGAGTGGATTCTGGTACCTAAAAGGGTGTAGAATAAGATTATAAAAATTACTTCAAATTAACATCAGCTTAGTAACAAAATTACAAAAGAACCAAAATTGCGAAACAACTTTTGAGATATTGATAACACTCGTTATACAGTTGGCACAAGACTGAAGCGTCACTTTATACTTTTCCTTTCTTATAGTTATTTTTACAAAAAATACGTCACCACATAGGCATGACGTCACCAAAGTCGGCACCCAATCATAACTAACCATACCAAATCGCATCTCCCAACTGAAGGTGTGTTCAAAGTGATAATGCGTTATGAAACTTTAAATGCGTTTTTCTCAAAACTTCATTTTCACAAACTAGGTCCCTTTTCTCGGAGAAGGTCACATATATAGATTCTTATTTGACTTTGGAGTTTAATTGATCTTTTAAGAATTCTTCCAGAACTATTTGATTTTATTAATTATTCTTACTGATAAATCAAATAGTTTTTCATAACTTTTAATTTCTCGTAAAACCTATTCTTTAATATAATTTATCAATTATATTTCTCTCTACAATTATCCCGAAGAATTTACATTTCAATCAAGTGTGAGCGGAAAAATAGCGGGAAGTTCAATTAAAAAACAAAAATAAAAAAACTAATAATAAAGGAATGAATACGTATCGATGAAATTATTTATAATACAAGCGATTATTATATCATTATAGAGGTACTTAGTTATTATTGATCTTAATATCTGTTAGCCTCAAGGGTTCACGCACCTTTTTCTTCTTGGACACAATTCTAAAATAATTAAAACAAGATAACTATCTATATATATTCCTAATTATCTTAGGAAATGTGATTCGAACCAATAAAATTATAAAAAAGGAATATGTAATTCTGAGAGAAAAATTAAGTAATAATAATAAAAAAATATGTATTTTCACATATAGTAATAATATTGATAATAATGTTATTATAGTCTTAACTATGGAACAGAAATATCCATTGAGCATGGCAAGGGATCATAAATGGCAATTTTCATTCATGAATTAAAAATTTACTTGTAATAGAATGTAAAAAAAGTATTTCTTGTATGTGGCAGTAGAGAGTCACAGAGTGAGCCATCAGATACAAATAGATAATATTTATTTATTGGTTTGTTGAAATTGTAATTTATTTAGGATTTTTATTTTTTATTTTTTAGGCCCCATTTTAGTTCAATCGATAGAAATATAGGTATATATAAATGCTATTTTTTTGTTTTATTAAAATATTATTTTATTTCTTACTAGAGTGATATTTTAATTAAAACCTTATGTTGCGTGATCCATTCGGGTCCACCGGAGAACATAAAAAAATATGTCGAGAAATAATATTTAATATATATAGGTATATAATATGTTAAATGAATGGTATTTTGATCAAGCGATTTTAAAAATGCAATCAAATTTAAAAATCACGCACCTATTAGACATACATACTTTCAATTTTTTTCTTCGCTTTCTAGGCGTGTAGAACGCAAAGGAAATTTTTTATATTTAAATTGCCAATAGAAAAATTATTCTATTATACCTAACTTAAAGAGAAAAATGGAATAGATATATCTATATATATGTAGGTATAGAAAAAGCACTTGGAAGTTCAAGAATAATATAAACAAAAAATAAATTAATAACTTTTGAAGGTTTTAGGCCCCTCGACTAACAATTTAATAATTAATATTTGAAAAATTAACCTATATTCTTATAAGTGGCCATCCATAAATTACGTCACACGAATTTCATGATTTTTGGAACCCCTTCCCGTCCATGTAACAGGTGTTCACATTTGTGTGACTCTTGTGTGACGTCACACATTTTGCAATTTTAAATTTAGAAATTAATAAATTAAAACAGCACTTCCAAAATTATTTATATATTTCTATTTAAAACAGGGGCGTGCAGTCTATGGATGCTGTGGATACGGCGCATCCCTAAAATTTCAAACATTTAGAGTATTTTCATAAATATATTAAGGTCAATTTCAAAATTTCAGAAGGTTCTTTAAATTTTCAAATTATTATCCGTGATTTCAGATATTTCTATAAAAAACATTTTTTGTTTTGAAAAGTATATTGGTTCTCGAAATGAAACAAAATTGTTGCATAGTTTCAATGGGCAATTAAAATGAATGCTTTTTCCGAAAAGGGTGCCGATAGAAGGTTCGAAGTCCCTGCCTGGTAGATATATCTTCCAGTTCAATCATGTCATAGACAAGTTCAGACGAGTTTTATGTCTTAGCTTGCTAGAATTAATTTCTGACTCCTATCCTCACTCACACAAAGCACATTTTTTATATAATTATATAGTATAATTAATCATTCGTAAAAATTACATATTTTTGTTTAAATCGTTGATTTATGAACAAACGAACAAAATTTTCCTTCAATGTTTTGAAAGTATTCACAAGAGGTCCATCTCTGTTTAGTCCTAAAATTTCAGAAGCATTTTGAAAATCCAGTAGGATTATAATAAAAACAAAAAATATCTATAAATCTTTAAACACAACTATCCCAAGTGAAGTACTTTCTTATCTCTGTATATATTTTCGATGCCTGTTTATTTTCTAACAACATATGTTTTCAAAATTTTATGGTGATTGAAAAGACTTAAGACTAGTTAAAAAATATTTATATATAAAAGCACTTAAAAGAGAGGTGGAGGTGTGGGTGGGGGAGGGGACAAGATCGAGGCTCAAAACTGAAACTGAAATGCATAAAAGTCGTCTCTCGCTCTCAAGTGAGCAACAAGATTTATTTTATAGAGACATTGCGCCTGAAGGACATTAATGTCCTGAAGTGGGAACATAATTGGAGCGATTAAGAGACTGCCAGTGAAGGGAGGGGGAGATCATGTCTGCTGGATAATTAGGTAGCTTCATCTGCTGGAAGGAACGGACAAACATCTCAGAATCTCAAAATCAGTGAAAAAAGAATCTCAAGGGAGGTTTTTTTTAAGATTAAGATATCATTTGTTCGTTTAGATATATTATTTTTTAGCTATCATAAAAATTAAATATCCTTAAAATTAAGGAATTTATAAATGACAAATCACTTGCTTAAGTTTTTTCAAGACCCTGAAATCCCTTATTCAGACTATTTCAAATTAACTGAAATTAATTAATAAAGTAAAGGGGGTGTAGATTCACAGTGAAACTTCTTCTTCTTCTTCTAGTGCCTGTCCGTTACCGGACGTTGGCGATCATTCTGGCAATTATAATTTTGTTTACAGAGGCTCTAAATAGACCCGTAGTGGAAGTAGCAAACCAAGTTCTTAGGTTTTTAAGCCAAGAGATGCGTCTTCTGCCCGGTCCTCTCCTTCCCATTACCTTCCCCTGTAGTACAAGCTGAAGGAGCCCATATCGTTCTTTATTTCTCATTATGTGTCCCAAATATTCCAGTTTTCTTGCCTTGATTGTAGTCATGATTTCCATTTCTTTATTTAGGAGTTGCAACACATTTTTATTTGTAACATGGGCTGTCCAAGGGATTCTCAAAATTCTTCGATATAGCCACATTTCAAATGCGTCCAATCTTTTACTAGCTGCTTCTGTAACCGTCCATGTCTCAGCTCCATACAGTGAAACTACACCCCCTTTACTTTATTAATTAATATCATGTTTCATCTAAAACCTACACCACTTTCCCTAAGTAAAATTAACCAAAATTATAAATATAAATATTTGAAAAATCTCTTCCCCATGTTAGTGATTTTCATTTGGGCGCTGTTGTTGTTGTTGGCGCGGTTTTTGGATTGATATAAGTGACGAGAAACATAGTATCATACTAATATTGAAGGAGACAATAAAAGCGTGTCTTCTGCTGGAATTATACATTTTATTTATAACGAGACTATAGTTTCGATGGCTTTGGCTTCTTCATCAGTCTATTATAATTTATAATTCCAGCAGAAGACACAATCTTTTATTGTCTCCTTCAATATATAAAAATTCTGCTACCCTCGGCAAAAAACTCTCAATTTTATCATACAATATGTTATTAAAAAGTGAATTCAATTTGTTCATTGATAATACTGGGGTCGGCGCTCGAAGTGTTACCATCTACCGTGAAAAGATTTTAAACGATGCTTTGTTACCTTGGGAACGTAAACAATTCGATAGAAACCATTGGACGTTTCAACAAGACTCGTCACCATTCCATAAATTCCGTGAAACCCAACGTTTTTTACAAGAAAAAGTTCCCAGATTCTTCACAACAATGGCCGCCAAATTTCGCGGGCTTAAACCCAATGAATTTTCCCCATATGGTCCATTCTTGAGACCAAAGTATCAACTAAAAAATATCAGACAGCAGTCAACGCCTTAGAGATTGTGAAGCCTTCCCGCACAGACTCTATGCTATTATCCTCGCTAAAGCTGGCTACATCGAACAATATAACATATTTTTCTTAAAATTTGAAATGTTTTTACGATGTACTGAAGTTTATAAATAAAAAAAATAAAAATTGACAAAATTATAGCATTTTTAATTGGTAACACTTCGAGCGCCGACCTCTTGTTAAATTCATCAAAATGATGAAGAGTTGTTCTTACGAACAACCTTGAATAGTGAATTTAATATCCTGTGAAGAAGGGATTTCCATAAAATCTTGAAAAATTTCAAAGTCTACCAGTAAAAGTTATATTCACGATAAATGTCGTAAATTTTTTATTATTCCTTTAACTTTGCTAGCAAGTAAAAAATAATTTGCATTGGAGAGTTCATGTAAACGTGTGAAATAGATTTTAAATGAAAAAATCAGTTTCCAAAACCATATTAAATATAATTATTTAGTGATATAATTCATATTTTAATTATAGCTAAAACTATTTCTGAATTAATTTTCTTTAATTTGCAAAACAACTTAACTTCATATTAACTTGAAATTAACATCAAATGACAACAATCAAAACTGTATACTTTGACTAGAATTTATTTATAACCACTTTTACAGATTACTTTCATAAGTATATTTCTCATGAATTTTTTTTTTGTGAAATCCTATTTTATTTTATTCTTTTAAATTTGGTGATTAATTTTTTGTTTTCTTTGTTTTGTTTCAGGTAAGGAATCTTTTACCTATTCTTTAAGAATCATTGTCGGTGTTTTTCCTCTTTTTTTACTGCGGCTTCTTCCTGTAATTCACGCTGATGATGATGAGTGTGAGTTTCTATAATTCTTATGATAATACTTTTCACTAATAGTTCCTAATTGGGAATTTAATTAGCACCGTTACAATTACAAGTGATGAATATTTAATTTAATGCCCTTTAAATGAATGAATATCTATTTTAACTTTACTCATCTTGCTGGATCTAATTATTAATATTATGAAAGTCGTCCCTAAATATTTAATTACCTAAAAAATGAAACTAATTTTAAAACATAATTAAATTAATGTTCAGAATAAATACTTAAAAACTATACTATATATACTTAAGAAGTTTATGCACTAGAACATTTATTTCTTTTAAATTAAAAACAAAATTAAGGAAATGACTCTTTCTTAGGAAATCTGATTCATAAGTAGTCATTAAAAAAAAACTTTTGTAAATTTAAAAAAGTGATTAGAAATTAAAAGCTTTTGACTTGTATAAATCGAGTAGGGTTAATTAAATTATATTTAAAATTAGCTATGGCATAATTTCTTAAATAACATGCCATCTCTTCTCAAAACAAAATCATATGATCTTAGATTTCTGAAGTTAGGGCAAAAATCAGAGGCACTAGATTAGCATTAAGTAAATTATTTTTATTCTCATGAGAGAATAGAAATTGTTTCTCCCGATGACTTTCTGCCACTAGATATCAGGTGGCGTGAATTCACTAATCCATTACATGTAATTATTAATTCTAAATAGGTCAAAGAGATGTCGCTCCTATCGCGATTTTCGCCAATAGATAAATATACAATGATATTTTAGATGTTTCAACAGATTCGAAAAACATTTTTAAAATCTATTCAAGTTCCTATCTTTATTTGTTTTTATTTATTTATTTATTATATATATATATATATATATATTCATCTATCAATCAATTTTACTTTATTTTTTATGATGTTTCTCTCTCTAATAAAGCGTATTAATTTATTAATTAGTTTCAAAATTAAGTATGATTGATGATGTCTATGTTAAAAAATGATTAAAGATTTTAAAGCTTTCCATTAATTAATTAATCTGAATTAAAGTAATTAGAAAGATTCGATTTGTAATTACATTTCGATTAAGTGGCGAAGAGAAGGAAAAAGTGGAAGTAGGTATTACAATTAAAAAAACTTTTATTTAGAAAATATCATAATTTTAAGGGAAATAGGGGAAATTAAGCAGGGACCCATTTGAACTTTTGGAAATCTTAGGCACACTATTCAAATTCAATGTTTTTTATTTTACTTTTCGTCCCTTCTAGCCATCAGTCAATTTACGATACTATTATTAAATTATGTCTTCTATGTAGGGATCTGATTTTTACCCGGTTGCTTCGATCTTATTCTAATTAAAATTAATTAAATAATATTAATTGTATTTATATAATTTTGACCCTTAAATTACTAATAAGTAATTATTCACATGTCCTAAAATTAATTGTCTACATAGTTAATAGTTTTCAAAACATTTCTTATCAGTATACAGAATCCGATCAAAAAATCTAACCAAATTACCCCAGCAAGCTCATTTTTTATTTTTGAATTTTAATATTTATGAAAAATATCGAAAAAGAAAAAAGCATCCCTATTTAATCGGACAAGTTGAGGACAAAGTTGATTAAAGTGCAAATGGTGTCTGTAATAAATAAAGCGATTAATCGAACTAATCTGCATTCAATCACGAGATAGAGGGCGAAAGGGACAGGGTGAGAGTCGGAAGGGTTGAAAACAACACGAACGTTTTTAAAACCAAGTCACGTGACATCCTCGCGCGACCCTAAATTTAAAAAATAACGATTGTAAAAAATATTTATGATTGATTGAATAAAAAAACATATCTAAACGTTAATTCTTCTTTTGAATAAAAAATCTTTACTTAATTATAGACAATAGAAAGTCTTAATTTGCATTCATCAGAGGACTTCTCGGCGTCTTTTGGTACCCGCCCTTTGGGTTAATTAATCCTACACTCTCACGGAAAAGCCAGTGAAATTAGAACATAGAAAAGAAACAATTTTATGGGGCTAAATTTTTTACATTATAATCATTAAACAACAAAGGCAAATCATATCAGATAGGGTTGATACACAATCTTAAACATGTAATAGGTACATATGAGGCTACGAGCGCAATAATGAACTAACCTACAAAATTATAATTTTGGTTTATCTGCAAAAATTAATAACTAATATTGTTACCGACCAACTGCAAAGTGGACCGAATCAGCATTTACAATCAAAGGTGGTTTGGTCCACTTTGCAGTTGGTCGGTAACAATATTAGTAATTATTTTCCCAGATAAACCAAAATTATAGTTTTGTGGGTTAGTGCGCTCATAGCCTCATAAATCAGCTCTATATTGTTGTGAGTTTTTTATTATTCAAAAAATGATGGTATATTATTTGAAAAATTAGTATCACTTAAAAATTATTATTAAGTGCTAGGATTTTAAAATTCTAAAGAATTTAAAACTTTAAAATCAATCTCAAATGCCCGATAATCTAAGGGAGGCTGTCCAACGCGTGGCCCGCGGGCCGCATGCGGCCCAGCACTGCAATGAATGTGGTCCAAAATAAAATCATTCTTTTAGATCTTTACACGTTCTTACATGTCAATAGATAATGGATAGTCAGGGATTATTATATCCGTGAACCTTTTAAAAAATAAATTATCATTCCTCATATCTTTCTCTAATCCCATTCTATTTAAACCAGGGCTATCCAATTCGTGGCCCAATATAAAGTCATAAAATTCCGATTTATTATGTAGATACTGTAAAACACACAACAATTTGGCCTAATAATTTTTTTTCCTTAAAATAAGAAAACTGAAAATTTACTGTGAAATTTTCGAAAAATAAAAGTTCTAATTTTAAATTTTGAATCTGGAAATAGATTTCAAAAAAAAAATCATCATTTTGGTCTATTTTCGACTCCATTTTTATTAGAGATAAATTTTCTACTTACAAACTTTCTGATTAAATATTCTAGAACAACAATTACAGACCAATCTGAAAGAAAAGAAATCTGAAAGTTAAATATTGTTTCTTTATTAGAATTTTATATTAATTATCTAGCCAAGAAAAAAATATAAACTAATACTAATACATAATATCACTTTTTGGAATTATGTAGGTATGTATTTACATATATAATAGAAGCTATTCTCAAGTACCTATAATATTTACAAAAAATCTCACTATGAGCTAAAGAAATAATAAAGGTTTTATTTCTAAATTATGAACTATGTTTTTTGAATAACAAATATCAATAGAATTATAATATTTTATCCGCCGTCCGAAATAATTTTTTCTTCAAATGCGGCCCGTATAAGCCAAATGGTTTGGACACCCCTAATCTAAGGTGTTATAGATATGTTGATTGTTGTTTTTTTTTAAATATATACCTACTAGTATATCAGGAGTCGAATCCAAGCGCTAATTTTCATTTTCACTGTTGAAATGATATTTAAATATTTAATTATTCAATTGATTTAGAAGAATCAAAAATGAAAATTTTTCCATTTTCTGTATCTCCATAAGGAGTGAGAATAACGTTATCTCAAGATAATTCACTCATCGCGACGAAGTGTTTTAATAATTTGTGTGAATCGTTTGTAAGTAAGTATTCCCGATGTTCAAGAGGCCGGTGATAAGTAGCAGAGACGACAGAGTGAGGGAGTTCTGGGTGTCTCTGTGGGAACCGATGCAGTCACGCAAGCACGCGTGTCGCATTGGCCACCACTGTCCCCACGCACTCTTCACTTCTTCAATCCCTTTCTCCGCTGTTGTCGTCATTTTCTAATGTCCATTTATCGTTAATGTTAGAGATCAAAGCCTTTGGGTGGTGGCTCGACTGTTGCTTCGGTGGGAAAGTGGAGCAGAGCAGATCCCTTACGACGTCGACGGCCACTTAACCAAGTATTTTGATTTCCCGGGCTCCATAATAATATTTTTAACGAGTTCGATTATCTCAAGGGGCGTCATTCATTCAATTCGTTCGATCTCGATTTTATGCTCTAAAAAACACATTTGTTGGAAATACTGCCGAGTGATGAAAGAGAAACTGTATGAATTAATAAATTCCGAATTAATGACCAGCTTCTGTCTTTACTGACAATGTTCAAAACCATACTTTTATTAATTTAAGTATGATAAAAGCATTAGTAATAAGATTATCAGCTGTAAATACGCCAAGACCACACATCGTCTTCTATGGCCACCCTTCTAAGAACTAAGAGGATAATATTTTAAACTTCGAGACTATTTAACTACGAATACTTTTAAACCATACTTGTCAAATTTAATTAAAGTTGAAGTATAAGATCACGGATTTCCAGATATCGTCAAAATACATTCTTTATCTAAGGGTTATTGTGCTATATTTTGTTAAACTTCCGTGATCATATCTATCAATATTTTCAACATGCCAAGGTTGATTCCGATCAAGGAAAAGTTCAGAAATTTTTAAAGATATGCAAAATGACTCATCAAATTGATTGACTCAGAATTAACTTGAACCAGCTCTACAAAAAGTCTCTAATCTACAATCCTCCTATAAGAAAAAATATGATTTACAATAAATTTGAAAAATTCTTAATGAAATCATCAAATTCATCATTAGACATCAGATGACTGTTTCACTTTTTCAACTTGTCCAACCAAGACTCTTTTTTTCTAATTGGCTTGTGGAGTTTTCCCGTAAATTGACACTGAAAATCAAATTTACATAGCATAGTCAAATGTTGAGATAAAATCACAGTAAGAAGAATGACCTATTTTAATTTCACTTACAATATAATGTAAGTGTTTTGCATTAGGATGTTTCTTGCTCACAATCAAGGAAGAGTCAGCAGCGTCTACAATCAAGGACACCCATGATATCCTGAAATGAACTGATTATCTAACAGTGAGTTGTTTTATACAAGGTCTGATTGTGAAGTGATTTTCTCACAGAAAGTTGTTGCATGCAAGACTTGAACTAACCAATTTTTTCTAAGTAGGGTTATGAATGAGATAAGCAGTGTCTCAAAAACGAAGACCACAGTTGAATCCTGAAATAAATTGATAATCTCATAGTGAATCATTAGATATTTTATTCAAAGTCTAAACTAAACTGATTCGTTCAAAATGAATTGAGATGCATGCAGTGTCTCTAAAAAACACTAACTTAAACTCAGTGAATTTGAATTAGCATATTCCTTCTCCAATCATGAGTGAAGGTATAGATTCTCAAATAAACTGATTACTTTAGAGTTAATGCAAATAACCCTCAATTAACGTAATCAACTAGCCAGATGAGTCATATGTAATTTTCTGAGTTTTTCTTACTCTTTGTTGTGAGCTGTCTGATTTGATCAGCTTTTATGCCCAAATGCCCATCTCCAAGAATTCCTCGTTTTCATCTTTATCTACAATCATTAACATATCCTGTACATAAAATGCCATTTGGCTGATTCGGTTCGGTTAAAGGGGCGAGAGCAGAGTGCACAATTTATCAATGTCTTCTTATAAACTCCTGACAGGAAAAGTTGATCCTTCTCTCAAAAACCCTCTTTTTTTTATTTAATCGAAAGGGTTGATATTCACCCTTACTCCCTGGGTAGCAAAGGGTTAAAAATCAATTCATTTAACTCTAGCGTAACCCAACTAGCAAAACAAAAACGAGAAGCAGGAAAAAGGAATTATCTTAAAAGTATTAGGGTAGCGCATGGCTGATAACAAAAAAAAGTTATCAGATGATTTAACAAAAAGAAATACTTAATAAAAATTAATTTAATTAAAAGAGAATATCCTGAATAATTTTTTAATCTTAAAATTAAAAAAATTGAAGATAAAAATATTTATAAATAAAAACAAGTTAGTTTTTGAAATTTTGAAAATGATTTAAGTTTCTTAAAATTATATCTATGCATAAATATAAATAAATAATGAAAAGTGAATTTATTTTTATTTAGGAAACAAATCAAAGATTTTAGTAGAAATATTTTTACATTGCATATCAGAGGGCTTAATCCCTTGGGAATCGGGCCAAGCGCTAAACTTGCCGGACTATTAAACCAAACCCTTAAGACAAATCTCTCTCCGATGAGCAACATATATAAGAAATAAAGCTACTTTCTTATATATGCTGCATATCGGAGAGAGATTTGTCTTAAGGAGTTTGGCTAACAGCCCGGCAAGCTTAGTTAGCGCTTGGGTTCGATTCCCAAGGGACGAAACCCTCTGATATGCAACGTAAAAATATTTCTACTAAAATCTTTTGATTTGTTTCCTAAATAAAAATAAATTGACTTTTCAATATTATATAATTGGGTTGATTTTTGAAAAAATTCAATCGTTTTTCAAAAAAGAAACTCAAAAAAGATGCTTAAATCTTTACATTAATCATATAAATAAATAAATTTAAAAAAAAAAATTAAATTAGAAAAATTTCTTCTTTTCAAGAAATATTATTACTCTGAATTTATTACTATATATTTTAGAAAAATGAAATTAATTTATATCAGTTTAGGAAGCCTTTTTTGGATGTAATTCAACCAAGAGAGGGAAATTAAAGTCAGAAAAATAATTGATGACCCGGGCTATGATCGCCGCTTGCATGATCATTAATGCTCCTAAAGAGCGATCTTTAAGATGATTCCTGTCTATTTAAAACAAGCTCCTGCCGTTAGAAAATAAATTAAAAATGCTTATAGTATACATATATATTCATGTTATGAATTATTCCTTTGGTTGAAAAATGAAAAAAACGTCTAATCAAATTAATTCTTAATGGCTCGTTAGCATTTAGAATTAACCGATAAATATGTTTTTACTGGATGCTGGATTAAATTTTCTATTTAAGGCTTCATTTAGTCTAGTTTTTCTTAAAAATTTTAAGTAATTTTATAAATAAATATGTGAATTATTCTCATGCTATTTTCGCTTATCGTAGTAAAATTCTATATATTATTCTGATGTTTTCGAAAATTTTGATTGTTTTTCGTATTCTTATAATTAATTAAGGCCGTTTGGCTGACATAACAATCTTATAAACTATGAAATAAAAAAATATAAACTGCGCCATCAATTTATATACAAAAAACAATTTTTTTTACTCTCAAAATATCGTGAATTAAATAAAATTCATCTATCATTATTGATTAAAATCTTTCTCCGACCAACAAAAAGTGAAAAATCTCCAAACAGATTAAATCTTATATTGGTTTTTAAATTAACTTGTACTTAGATTACACTCTTGAAATCTCGATTTATATATTAACATTTGTATCAAAATATTTTTTAAAACATTTTGAATTTTGAAAGAAAATTAAATGCAACAGCATTGAAATCAATTTAATTAGATTTTAACTATATTTTATCCTGCTTGTATGGTTTCTGCTACTGGTGGTAATAAATTTAATAGCGTATTAACCCTAACACTCTAACAACAACATTTTTTAAAAGTCTTAACGTGGACAGCACGTCCAATGAATAAATTTTAAAGAATTTTAAAATGTACTTACTTTAGGGTAAAGTACTTTAAAATATAATTTTACTAAAAACTTTATATAACCTTTTTGTGGTGCTCAAGGTACTTAATTACAATAAATTTCATCAAAATTGGTTTAGTCATTTTCAAGATATTTAGGAAAAATTAAAAATGTACTGGAATAAATTACTAATGTTTGGCTTTTACCAAAAACTAATCAGCGCATCATTTTTTTAAAGTAATGGTAGGTTTTCAATTTCATTTCAATCGGTTGAACTGAGGTTGGAAAAAATCGTTGACGAAAAAAAGTATAAATGGGGATATGGCATACCCTTGCCTGTTATGCCAATTTAGTTGTCTAACTAGCAGGGGCTCCCATTATGCGAGATTCCTATTAAATGACCGGGCTAATGCTGGCTGCTACTGACAAACTGAGCGTGCCGCGACAGGTTTGAACATGATTGTGGCTGGTGATGCTTCCCCCACCCTCTGCTCGCTAGACAAGCTTCTCTCAGTTTCTCTGTAGCAATCTAGCAATCGTCCGCAGTAGTCTCTGCGTCAGTCAATCGTCGAGAAAATGCCAAGTGGTCAAATAGAGAAACGGGTTAACATCAGATTTCTTGTAAAAATTCTTTATAAAACTCATAATAAAAGTTATATTAAATTAAAAAGTTTATTCTGAAATAAGCAGTATAACATTAAATGGATATTTTGTATCCAATCTCCCTGGTAAAGTTAGGTAAATAAACTCATTATCCTGATATTTCCATTTCTACTCAGTGATATATTAGTAAATGTTTTTATGTTGAATGAAGATTGTTTTGTATGCATTCTTCAAAGAACCATGATAAATCGTCTTTTAATTGCGCGCCTGAGTTCATTTCACAAATAAAATACTGTATTTTATTTTCAATGCGGGATTCGAGGGGGGAAATGTTCAGGGATGAAGATGAGGGCATACCATTTCGAAATTAGCATTTGATAAAAGAGTAACTAATGCACAAAATACTAAATTGGCTCAAATTATAGGCTATTTCCTCAATTTAGAGAAGCTTCACCACACGGATCGGTTACGGATGTTCAAAAAACACTCAGCCGATAGTTGGTTTCATGAATAATAGGAAATTCTATAAATTCAAACGAACATAAATATTTTCAAATCTTTTTTTTTTACTCTCTCTTTTGTCTTTGTAAAAGAGCAAGCAAGAGTGATGAGTAAAATATGAGATCGGCTTTTTATATTTCAAGAAAAATTCATTCGGAAAGCGGATTCTCTGGGATGCCGGTGAGAAAAGAAAAAAAAGGAACGTGGAGGGCACCTACGGGCACATTCTAATTGTGTACCAAATCTATCATTATCACATGCCTTTTTTATAGGCAATTTGCTTGTGAAGATTGCGTGACACATCGGGCTCGATAGAGAAAATAAAAAAAAATAAAAAAATAAAAAAATACGAGAACCCACGCAATCAAGATGTCGCCACCAGCTCATCATTTGGAGGTGAAAAATCTCAGGATTCAATAGGAAAATTCATATAACGTTTCGAGTTGAGTGATCCCTGTAATTTAATTACATCTCAAATTGGTATTTTGCCGATTATTTTTCATTTCAAACCGATATTTGAGGACAGATGGTCTTGGATTTAGTTAAATTAACTTATATACTTAATTTTGATATGTTAAATACTTCACGTAACAATACAAAAATATGAAAGTTTTTGCAGAAAATCACTCTAGACGTGACATCTATTCAAGAAACATAGAATTAATTAAGGTATCATGAATTCAATCAAACTTCACTTTCTGATATTCATTAGCAGACAGCTATCGGTGAACAACAGAACATGTGTGTTATTCACCAATGGCGAATACTTTTGGCAGTTCCTGATTTTTGCCAATCCAAAGAAGAAGAAAATATTCGTATTTGCTAACCGTATCAATCTAATAGACGCTCTTTTATTAATGACTAATACAGGAAAATATTCAAACTAGTGAATATCCAAGTAGGTACTTTTCGTAATACTTTATATTAACATACATAAAATAAATAAATTAAATATTGAGTCTTCTACTTAATATACCATAGATATTTATATTTTTTGACAACATAATCTTAAATTTATATAAATATTTCCTACTGATATTTAACATAGGACAAGTTCAAATTTTAGTTCATATGGAATTTAATTATTTTTGGTAAATAAGAAAGTTATTTCTAGAATTTTAAATAGAGATCATAACTTTTAATTTTGAAACTTATAAGTTTGAAATATATTTTGCTTAACTATATAAAAATTTCCAAAACATATTAAATTAGAATACCATATAAATACGATTGAATAATTTAGAAGAAAAAAATTCTTAATTTTTAGCGACTTTTGGACATTAATTTTATTTTAATTTCATGAAGTATGTATTTGTAAATAAAATTAGGTTATTGATTCATTTATTTTTGTAAATTATAATTTAAGTAATATATAAAATATGTAAGGGAGTGTTGCCTACAAAAGTTCATAAATATAATTTGGTATTAAGTGGCCAAATGTGGATTGTATCTTTTAACTTTGTATTGAAACGGCTAATTGATAGACTTTAATTAATAATTTTTGTTAATTTTTCTCATTTTATGATAATTTTTTTCTGGTTTTGTGATATCTCTATGTTGATGGGCGGTTAGTAGTGTGTGGCTGGTATTTGACTATAAGTGGGAAAGAAGGGAGAGATAGAGTGCTCGGAAATTTGTTTCGTCATTGGCTCTACCACGTTTAATTAATTGAAAATGGTTTAAATCGGCGCTTTTTAATGATCACCATGTGTGAAAGGGAACCTTCATCATGATCAGAAGAAAATCAATCAAATCATCATATAAAAACAATTTTCATGATTGATGAGTGAGAGGATAAAGAGTTGCTAAAAACAGTGCACAAATCAACACACACAGACACATAACTTATATGCTAATTACAAGTGTTGTTATGTTATGAAATTTTACTTTTTGCATGGAATAAATTAAAAAATTTATTCCAGACTATAGCTTTTTTTTAAATGATATTGATGTGAGAAGGAGATACACCAGAAGGTGCATCCCTTAAAGGCCTGTATGGGATGGCCCCTCCATCGTGAAAAGAACACAGTAGAAGGAAAGAAGCCGGGATCATGAGCCAAATCTCAGAAAGTTAGATAAAATCCAATTTATTAAGTTTTTAAAGGCTACGAGCAGTGGTAAATTCTCCATTTGATAAATTAAGTTTTAAATTTATCTCCCATTTAATTTTTTTACCAGACCCTATACTTAGAGAAAAAATGTTTGGGTATATAGCCAGGAATCGAACCCGAGACCTCCGTGGTGCCAGTCAGACATGCTGACCACTACACCGGGAGGGGGACTGTGAAATTGAATGATATTGCCTGTATAATCAATCAGTGAGAAACACTGCTCTAGCTAAAAGCCCATTGTGTCAATAATTATTTAAAAATTGTTATTTTGATAATGAAATATTTTGAATAATTGTCCAAGTGTACCAACGGTAACTCTTTGACAACAGATATATTTTACAAGTAAATTTTTTACGCAATTTCTTCAAAAAGAATATGTTTGTCAAGAAGATGCTCTCGTAGCCATTTCGTTTGGTTCAAGTAAACCGACTTTTAGGACAAAATTATATTTGGGTTATATTTTGGTGATATTGGTAATGCTGTAGAAGTTGGATATATGTATAGATTGTATACCTACTGTATAGATAACCAATCATTCAGCTTGTAATTCAATTATGTGATTCGCCCATGTTCTTGCGGCAATCCGCTAAAATATGCATGTCATTTCCAGGGGTGTGCCATTACTCATAAATGTTTTAGTCCCTTTAACAAAGCCCATCCATTTTTGATTGAAGGACACCTTTGATGATCGGAGCTAATTATTTATTCCCGTCGATAGACGATTTCACTCGACTCGTATTCTCAAAGTGTAATTAAAAATACTCAAACCTCTCTTAGTACAAGATTAATTTTTAATTAATCACTTTGTTTAATTAATAAAACATCCAAATCGGCGTGCACTAAATAATCCAACTTTGTTCTTTTACCCACTCAAATCGTTCTTTTCCTTTTTCTCTTTTCTATTTGTAAAACAGAATTGTTTTAATGATTAATTCTATTGACAAGAGGAGGAAAAAGTTGTTTTAATTATTTCCAAAGCATTTACATTTTTTTTCTGTATTTAAATATTCATTTTATATTCTCCCTCGCTTTGCCTTTAAAAATACAACTTATCGCTTTGTAAATAATTACTTAAGTAAAGAATGGACGCGGTTTTAGAAAAATAGAATATTCATATTCAGCATAGTTCTAATAAATTAGGGAAAGACAAACGAAATTTTCCATTTTTTTTTATTTAATTATGAATTAATAAGAAAATTCAAATAAAGAGAGGGGTGTGTGCTTAGGGGTTGTTTTGCGGTTGAAGATGAGTGAATATCTAAAACCTCCCAGATGTTAATAAATATTTAATTCTTTTTTAATTTAATATTTTATTATTAGTTAGCTTGTTATTTATTCATCCCCTCTTTCTTCACTTTTGTGGATATAAAATTATTTTTCGGCACCATTCTAATTTAATATTATATTTATAGAAATGTTCTAAAGCGAATTAATGTGTCGATAGTCAAAAAACAAAATAATTATTTATTTTCAAAATCTCTTATTTTCGATATGTGGAGTGTATAAAATACAGTCCACATATCGAAAATAATAATT
Source organism: Forficula auricularia (assembly GCA_024734495.1). Classification (NCBI taxonomy): domain Eukaryota; kingdom Metazoa; phylum Arthropoda; class Insecta; order Dermaptera; family Forficulidae; genus Forficula; species Forficula auricularia. Next base: position 913,116 of record JALMQS010000068.1, read on the forward strand.
TAATTTAATTGATTTAGTTTTGAATACACTTGCAGGCCTCTCTCATGTTTTTACGCCATTCAAGCAAAACATTAAGGTAAAACAAATAAGTAATATAAATAAATGTAATAAATAAAATTAGAACGATTTTGCCGATTTTTCATAATAAATTAACTTTTGTGAAACATTAATTTCATGATTTTATATATGTGGAAATTATATTGAAGTCAGTTAAATTAAGAGACTTGATCTCGAGTCCCCACTTTGAAAACTCAAGCACTCCACACTTAGTCATCTAAGTCCCCCACTAAATAAAATAAATAAATGATTAAACATATATTAAAAGGATCTGGGATCTCTTGTGAGGGCGCCACGTGAATTGCGCGCGCAAGGGGTGCAGGAAGTAAATCGATTTTGGTCGCCCCGCCCCCGACCCTCAATGGCGGCTGTCTTTTTGTCCCTCAAACAACCCCTACTGAACACCCTTCCGGTTGCATCCTGAAAGCACAACTCCTCATCGCGTCCTCTTTTTTCGTTTTTTTACTCCTTGAATGGCGATGATTCATTTCAAATTGCAAATGTGCAACGAATGCAAAAAAAATGGAAAGGAATTTCCGGAAGCATAGTAGGGGACCATCTGTTCAGTCATTAAAATTTGATTTGGGAAACATCAGAAGACTGTTTCAGTAAATAATATATTTTTCTGAAAAAAAAATTAGAAAAATAAATAATCTATAACTAAAACTAAGATTTCTTTTTTTTCTTTTTTTTTTTTAATAGAGAAATTTGAGCAATGACTTTAAAAAAGTTCCTCCATTTAGTTCTTATAAAAGTTTGATACTGTTAATTTGAAAAAAAAATAGTTAACATCATTTTAAAAACAATAATTTGGACAATTATTCAAATGAAAAGAAATGATGTTTCATGGAACATGAAATTTCATTTTAGGGCCCCGTACCAAAATTGGAACTCTTATGGTTATAGACTTCATGAGTTCCTTTCTGTCTTTCACCTGTCTCAGGCCATACGATTAAACCTAGAAACTTAAAATCTATAAATTTAGATAGAGTTTGATGTTCCGTAGACTGTAGGTAGTGTGCAATTGTAAAAAAAAAAAAAAAAAAAAAAAACCTCTTCTACTGCAATAATAAACAGTGCTCTCTTTTAAACTCATATTAAAATCATATTATTATTTTTATTTTGACGCTCAAGGCAAGAGCAATTTATCTACTCAATTTTTTGTTCGAAGCCCAAGATACTCGAGCTAAACTAGCTCTTGGTCTTTTTTTATATTAAAAAATAGAAAAGTATCGTATATTTAATTTCTAGGGTTTTTATTTCCTAACTGAGGTTTTCATAAAGATGTTACTACATATGTGAATATATGGTTACTTTAGTTCTATTCGACATGACTTTACCCTAATTTGACTAGTATCATTATAAAAAAATATTCAAATGCCATGAAATGCCGACACATGAAATATACAATTTAAATAGATATTTTTAAAACATAAATTCAACAGATACCGTTTTAGTATTTGCTTTTATAATAAAAACGTATCATTATTTTAAAAGAGAGGGTATTTCCTGTTTCATTGAATTACAAATGACTATACTCAATTGCTTTTAAAAAATTTTAATTTTATAATCAAAGTGTCAAGGAAAATTTCCCGCTGCGAATGATAAATTTATATCTAAAATCAAAAAATAAAAATAATTTAATAAAGTAAATTAAAAAAAAAACAAGCTGAAAGAGGTAAACATTGACATTAGAATAAGCAATTCTGCCATGTTCGTAAATTCTCCAACGTGCCGCGTACGGGTCAAAAATAATATAAAATAGAATAATAACATTTTAGATTCTTATCAAAAAAAGAGAAGCATTTTATTCGAATGAAGAATGTTATCTTGAATGTTGATAAAACACCCACGCACACACATTCATATAAGAAAGGACCGACTGCGCTTTAATTAAGCCATTTGAAGAAACACTTAATGCTGCTCTGATGCTAAAATCGCAGTCTCAAATATTAAAACTTTTATTCCTGTAATAAGTTCATTAATCTGCAATATCGCCAGCTTTAATAATCCTTGAACGAATAATCGTTGCGATAATATTAATTAAAAATAATTTTATTATTGAGAGGGGAAATTTGCATTTAATGAGCGATCTCTGGGCGAAAAGAATCAAAGCAAATCGAAAAGGAGACGAGAATCAAAGATCGTTTCAGTGATTAAGATCTGTTAAATTAGAATTGATTTACTTTACTTTGTATAAAGTATAGGTAAGCAGTTATGCAAAATAAGCTGATTTATAATAATTTTCTGTTAGTATTAAAAACTCTACTAATTGCGACAAATATGCTAAATTCGATGTTGTTATGTACCTAAACTTGTTTCTGAAAACGTCAAGAAAGGGTCGTTTGTTAGAAATTAAAGAAAACTTATGGAGCGACTTAAATACATCATGAGATTTAACTATATACCAGTGGCGTGCGGACCATGGTTGCTGTGAATGCGTCGCATCCCTAAAATTTCAAACATTTAGAGTATTTTCATAAATATTTATATAAGGTCGACTTCAAAATTTCAGGAGGATCTTTAAATTTTCAAATTATTAACCGTTATTTCAAATATGTCTATGAAAAACATTTTTTGTTTTTAAAAGTAAATTGGTTCTCAAAATGAAATAAAATTGTTGCATAGTTTCAAAGAGCAATTAAAATGATTGATTTTTCCGAAAAGGGTGCCGATAGAAGGTTTCAAGTCCCTGCCTGGTATATCTTCCAGTTCAAGCATGTCAAAGACAAGCCCAGACAAGTTTTAGTCGAATAAAAATTGTTCTCGCTAAGGAACTATTAAAATAGAGATTAATACAAAAAAGGAATAAATAAAGATGATTCGAGAATCTTTGGACTAATCCATGTCTAAGAACTCTCGATATATAAGATCGGAAATAACTAAGAGTGCTAAAATCTAACCAGCTATTATTTTCAAAATAAAACAAAAAAATCGTAAAATTTCGATCATATTTTCTAAATGGATTTTTATGTAGAACGTAAATAAAATGTGACCACTTATGAATTTCCGGAGAAATATATAAATATTTTAACAAAATAATTAAAATATCATTTATTTGAGGTTTATTATAAAAACATTTTTGTAGGCTTTAAATAGACATAATTTTGCTTAATTTTCTAGCCATTTTTGAGATATTTCAAAATATTAATAAGTAGGCAAATTTTCTCTACGGTTATCCTGTATCTAAAAGTAATAAAATGAAAAATTTAAATTCGAACTAGACAAGATTTTAAAAAAGAAAATCACAAATTGTTAGTTAGTGGAAGATAGAGTTTCATGTCTTTGCAATTTAGTTGGTTTTAATGTTATAAAGAACAGCAAGGGACACTGTAAGAATCCCGTTGTTAAATTTGCATTGTCCAGTTAATCTCGATTCTTAATGGCTGACTATATATCAATTTCGGATATTAGTTTAAGCCATTAATTGCCCAGTGGATCTCGTAATAATTCAAAGATGCTGAGACATGTTAACAGTCCCGGTAGCTCCATCCCTTAAATCCAGATGCGGCCCCGGAAAGCGAGGACAACCGGGAATGATTTGTACCAGGGGTCATCACGGCCCTCATGTTAATGACACCGTCATCAGACCCTATCCGGACAGGTGCCTCGCCTCGCCTTTCTGCATCCGACAATCAATATAGCATAAATACCGCCAACGATGACAATTTGTAAAAACAGATAAATCACAACCGAAAGGGGTTTACGCACTGGGGGAGAGGCCCATCGCACCCCCTTGTACTATACCCATCTATATGTATAAATCAAAACCTCATTTGCTTTTATAATTTATTATTTGATTTTTTCTATTTGCCTAGCGTGATAAACATGGACAATGCCGGAAATTGTGAAACGTGGATCATGGATATTTCTGCGTGTATGTATATCCAGCATACACCAGCATCTCTCGTGAATGTATCCCCCCATACCGCAAACCATTTGGAGATTAATCTCTCGTTATAATTAAAATTATTTAATTGATATAGGATGTTAGTAGGTATCAACAACAATCGAGATTTAAACAAATTTATGGTCATCAAAATGGAATTAAAATTAATCCGAGAAAATATGAAATAAGATTTAATTATGGTTTCATATATACGCATATATATTGATACAATATACATTTATAATTTATATCGCTATACTTAAAATAACTAATTATTTCGACTAATAACGCTCGACGGATTTAAATTATTACCAAATGGGAAATTTAAACTGATCTTTTAATATATTAATTACCTTTAAATTATATAGTTATTTAGTTCATATTGTCCCCCATGCTACTACATAAACGAGAAGACTTACAGGTCTAGTTCAGAGAGCAATCTAAAAAATATATATTGAAATTTTTTTATTCCAAATCAAAACAATCTCAAAACGTTTATGAAATAACCCAACGTTTCGGGAAAAATTATATACCTATACCCAGACAGCACATATTGGTCTTTTGAACGTTAGATGACGTATATCACGGAAGTAACTGAGGTCTTTTAATTCACAGGGTAAATTCCGATATACATACTAAATACGTCTTAATTTGGAATAAGTTCTAACATAAACTTCGTTTTTTTGGCAACATTTTTTTCATCCACAAAAACGTAAAAAGGCGCTGAATCTGACGTAAAAAGAACAAAAATGACCTGTTTAGTAGAAAAACTATGATTACTATGGAGAGTATCATCTCCATAGTAATTCTCCTGTGAAATTTTTCACAGGGGTGGTTTCCCATTGCCCTCCCGCCCAAAGAACGTACTTTGAGTTACATTCAAAACACGAACACTACGTTTTTAATATGGTACGTAGTAGTCAAAAATTTTTGACTTCCAAACATTGTGTGTTGTTTTGGTATTTTTGTCATGTAAAATAATTAAAATACGTATTTAAATATTCTACATTAAATTTCACATTACTTTACAAAAAATGTATGTCACATGTAATGAAGCTAATGATTTGTTCTGATTTCCTTATAGTTTTCAATATAGACAGGAAAAAATTATTAAATAATAAAAAATTTTCAACGATACTTCTTGATTCGGATAATAGACGTCAACACTTCACCACCCTCACTTTCCCCTACTTACTTTACTCTAATAAATTCTCAAGGATTGTTTTCCCGATGCGTGAACTGCTTACGTAAATTTCAAGCTTGTTACCGGGTTGGTTTGTTTCTCTTTACGAATGCAAAATCTATTTGTTCCAACACGGAGTAATAAATTCACTTCTGCTTAAGTGTCACTCGGTTATTTAATTATAATACATTAACATAGGATTAATCGAAAAATTTATAGTTGACGTGACACTCGGAGGGAACGTAAACCAAAACGTTGAAAAACAAAACAAAAGGGTGAGCAATTCTTAACGATTTAATTGAATATTACTAAATATGGAATAAATAAATAAATACTTGGATATGTTTGAAATGTGCTCGATGTCTGCAAGCAATCAAGAACAGTTGAAAAAATTCATTTTGCAGCTGTTTGAAAATATTTATTTATTTATTATTCATACACGTTCTTTTTCACCTTTTCGTGATCGGAAGTATTCCTTCTAAATATAAATCATTTTTTTAATTGCCTTTAGGACAAATTCATTTCGGAACCCAACGTTTTTTTTTTTAATTATTAAAAGACTAGTATTTGATGATTTGAATTTTATTTTTTTTATTTCATCGACCTATATTCAATTTTTTTTTTTTTTTTTTATAATACAATAATCGCTTTTATTGATTGATTTATCGAATGTAACAATTCATTCTGTTTGTTATCACTTCTTTTCAATTATACATACTCCATTTGTTATTTTTTTTCAATGTTTATCTCATCATTTGCTCGCTTTCAGTGCGGTGATCAATTTTTCTAAAAAGACAAAAAAAAAAAAATTCAATTTAATTTTTTTTTAATTTTGCAGATTGTTTTAAAAATAATGTCAAGAGTAGTTAGGTACACATTTAGATTTTAAAAACCTTCTCAGAAATATTATTTTTTTGTCTACTTGCATTTGTAACTATATAGAAACTAAGGGGTGTAAAATATGTATGGTAAACGACTATAATACTATATTACTAATTTTATATATACAGTGAAACCCCTCAAATCCGAAATCCCGAGTTTTTTTTTTTGACAAATTTAAGTTTGGGTAGGTGTTTTCTCGAACTCCAGGCTAAGCCAAAGCTTTTCCAAGATCTCCCCAGTAAGTTCACACTTGTATTTTGCCACGATTCTCCAACCCACTAAATAATTATTGTAACTTTCTTCAGCTTCTCAAGGATAGAAAGAGAACTATTTTCTTCAATAAATATCCAATCCACCAGCTTTCGGCTAATCCGAACAGGCTACAGCCCCAATTAGTTCAGATTTGAGGGGTTTCACTGTATTATGTTGATCGTGTTCATCTTTTTTTTTTCTGTGCAATTAAATTTTTAAATATTCTAGTTTTTGAGTTCCAATGTTAGTTCCTAGTGGCCCTAGATAATACAAAAAAATCTCTAGGGAATCTTAATTATCTAACAATAAATGTCACAAACCCTTGAAAATGAGTCCAGAAACGAACACTCTGTATTCTCATTAAAAATGTCCATTCTTGATAGTTTCTGTTGAAACTTTACACATTTGATAAAAAAACTCTCTGATTCACTTAGCGTGAAGTCAAAATAATTTTTTGTCTATAATACTATAAAACAGCCAGATCGACGACATTTCTGACTTTTACTTTAGACGGGCGCTATAAACTGGGAGTCTAAGATATCCAGCACAGGATATATGGTATATATTTTGACCAAACCCTGTAGAACCAAATTCAAGGTTGAGATAAAAAAAGACTGTCTCAGTAGCTAAAATATGCCTTTACCTATTAATCAATTTGCTATTTGAAATTTTCTAAGAGCTAGAATCCCTACTCTGCTCTTATTTTTTCTGAGCCCTATATAATCCTCACCCCTTCAAGATCTACTACACATATAAAGTTTTACATTAGATTACGATTCTACATCTCAAGATCTTTCCAGTCATTAGGCAAGATTAAATCTTAACTTATAAGTGTTGTTTTCTTATGGTATATGCATGGTATACTAGTATATAACACTTGAGATAGACAATTGCAAGTTTCTCTATGCTTGTTTTCTCTGTTGGTCTGGTATTTGTCATTTTTAAGCCTGAAGTATAAAAAAGCCGGAAGAATGATTTCTGATTTCAAGTCTGTGATTCATTCGCACATTTTTTTATATTAAATATTTCATCAAATATTTCTTAACGGCATTCTTTTAAAATACTTCGATAAATAATTCTGGTGAGTTTGTTTGTTGTTAACTTTTTATGATATTTTTTTGATTAAGATCGAAAGAAACGGAAATTGATCATCACCCGGATAAACTCACACACTCACTGAAGCATTAATCCAGAGAGACAGACACACGAATAGAAACAGTTACTTAGAAAACTGAGTGACTGACATACTCAGAGCGCATTCAGCAGAAAAAAGAAACAGATAACATCCTAATACTTTCTGACTAGTGCTATAATTAAATGCATATTGATAACAAAAAAAAATTATATATATATATAGACTAAGATGGATATTTTTATGTTATCTCACTCAGTTGAACATTCTTGTAGTAAAATAATTAAATTCATCTCAATCTTGTTTAATGAATTTTTTGCCTTTCTTCTAGAGAGATTGATATCCTTAGATAAAAATTGGAATAAAAATTAGTAGTTTTTTATTAAACGTGACAGTTTAGCTGACATGTGTTGTCGACTCTTTCTGTATTGTGATTCTTGCCGAATACCATATTAAGAAAAATAATTAGAGAACATCTGATTTAATAATATAATACTTTTTTGTTGTTGTTGCTGAGCTGTTAAATCAGTCATTTTTCTATCTATTTTGTGTGTTCTGAATTATGAAACGTGGTGAGGTCGCTGTTTTGCGAAAATGGAGAGCATCAGTTATTCAGTTATTCTTTAACATATCTAGCTTTTTCTGAGTTAATTAGGAGAACAGCTATAAAACAAAAGTTATCTAAAGTGAAAAGTACAGCTGCTAAAAAGAATATGGTGTGCAATGAGTTGTTACTCTACTTCCTATATTATTTTTCTGCCCTATCCTCTTCACGAAGATTTTATGTTTACCTCCATGCTAGCCCTAAGTATTCAATTATTCGCTGCTACTCCTTATAATTCGTCTCACTATCTGGACTTACCAATAATTTTTGACTCTCTTGATCTCTGCTGCATGTAATTTGCCTAGTTAATTTGTTCTCTGGAATCGTTTCTACTATATATTTTTTTAGCAGTTGACTTATTATTGATGTTGCAGCTTTTCAGTTTACTAAAGAGCCTTAAATCTAATTTCCCATAATTATTTTTTCTTTTAATAGCTAAACACAAAGTTCCTCGAATTTACATTAAAAATATAAAATATGGTAACTGTTTTTTAAATTTAGGTATATTTACTTTTGTTATAATAACTTATAACTTATGTTTTAGAAGGTTTGGGATTAAACTTTAAGCCTTGTGTTGTATACGTATCGCGAGCAACATATATCTCAAAAGTAGTATGATTTCTATTCAATTTTGTTTGTACTAATTCTAAATATTGATTTAGATGGCTGGTTAAGTGTAGGGAACAAAAACCGTTGCTCGTGTGTTTATTTATTTATTTCAAGTGATGCTATTTTATGTAAATATTGATGATGTTTATTCATTTCTTGATGATAGCAGAGTAAAAATTATAACGTGGGTGGAAAAAACTGAACATGTTTATTATAAATTATTTTAATAGCTATCATAAGCTATGCTTTTTTTTGTATTTTAATTTATTTACGATTTCTAACACAACACCCAAACGACCTTCTAATTTTATAATCATAGAATCTATACTATTGAAATATTTACGATTTAGATAATTCGTGTAATTTAAATTATTATCTGAACGCATATTTAATCATGTAAAGAATGAATACTCTTTTTATTGATGCGATTTTTTAAATGGTTGCAAACACCTGGCGGTTCTTGAGATTTTTTCAAGGGTGCCTCAAATGGATTAGTTCAAAAGAACTTAATTTTAGTATTGGTAATTTCAACTAACCTGTTAGGGAGATTTTTTATTCTCAAATTCTAGTTTTTATAACAACAGCCTAGGCCATATGTCTTGTCCAGATTTTGATTTAAATTTTATACAATTTAAAGTTGAAACTTTACTCTCACGAAATGAAATTATCAAATAAGATTTTAAAACATATTTTAGCAATCGGACCTCCAAATAAATATGACTAGAACTACAGATCAAATAATACAAAATTATAATAATCATGTTAAATTAAAAAAAAAACATAAAGTAAAAAAAGTTGAATCCTAAATTCTTAGACGATTTAGAAAAAAATTCATAAAAGTTCAAACACTGTATCTTAATAGCGCAGTTGATTTGCCCTGAAACAATGAAAAAATAGTCGGTTCCTGAAATTATAAGTCAGTAAGTAATTGTTTCTTTTTTTATGTAAGCTTGTCATCCCTCTTCAGGGTTTGATTCACATTTCCCTACTGTGTACCAATCTATATAATTCTAATTAGTTACCTTCAAAATATTTCTTCAATATTAAACTGAAAAAATTGCGAGTTTGTTGGCACTTGAGTTACTTGGTTCTGAGTTGTTTGTAGTTGTCTGTTTACGGATCGGTGCTTCTTCTAACAAAATTTGAGATCCGTGCTTTTTTTAACTAAATAAACTCGGAATCCAAACAGCAACGTGCCGACAGGGGTGTAAACAGCCAGATGCAGAAGTCAGCAGCGCTGACCGCAGGGGCTTCTGGAACAGAACCAACATCAAAAGCCAAACGTCCGGGGCGACGTTTATTGACGCATTCATATTCAGTAATAAAAAAGACGAGTGGCGAAGAGGAAAACGAAATTTAGATTTTGTTTTAAAATATAGAATGGATGTGTAAATAATATGAAGAGAGATACTAACAAATCCTGTGAAGAAAGTATCATGAACACGACGAATTTAATAAACATCCTAGCACTCAAATAAATATAAAAATGTACTTTTGAGATCACTAAAGTTAAATAGCACCGAGTGCTGCTCGTAACTTGATTAAAAATAACTTAAATACTCATCCTACTAAGTATATACAATTTATACATATTTCAGCTATCTCGTTACATACGCTTTGTAGTCTTCTTTTTATTTTTAAGTTATTTCTATATCTCTTTGATAAATAGTAAATAAAATCATTTACATTTATCTTTACATACACGTGTTTGTATATTAACTTGTATCACTTTACCAATGTTAAGAGCATACAGGCATTTCATTCAAATCACTTTATTATAATAAACGTGAAGCTAGCAATGTTATACTGGGCAAGAATCGTATTTCTAAAATTGAGGAGTTTAAATTCTAAATAAGGGGTTAAATGTTAGTATTATCTTTATCAGTAGTTTGATAATTTTATTAAGTAATAATTTTACAACTCAAAATTTAGTTTCGAGTGTTTTCGATTTGATATTAAATTTTTAATTAACACTTAAGCCTAAATTCTAAAAATCTAAATAACTAAATTATTTAAGTTACAGGTGAAAAGAAAATTTATTCCTTTTAATAAAAAATCAAATTATCTCAATTTTTTGTTTTGTTTCAATTAATTATTAGCAAAATGTTGTTAGATTAAACACCATTATTAGAACCAAACCTGTAATGGATTCTTCTTAATTTTCTATTTTTTCTCTACTTTGCTTTTAATGATCGCTATTATGTTAATAATATTCGGACGGTGGTTTTTAATTTCAAAGACTTCGTCCCCCATACCTTCTCCTCTTTTTTAATTATTTTTAAATGGGATCATTAGAGTGATAAAAATGATTGGGAGGTGTTTGAGAGGCAAATCTACCGCTTGGATAAAAGTTATAAGTACTTTCAGAAATCAATAAACTAACCACATATCTCAATTTTATGCAATATATTTAACATTTAAAAATCAAAATTATTATATACTTAGCTTATTTATTTAATTTAAAATTGAAATTAACATTAAAAGAGACAATAAAAGAGTAGGTATGTCTTCTGCTGGAAAAATATTTTTTTTAATTTAGACTATGGTTTCGAGAGCTTTAGGCTCTTCATCAGTCTAGGCAAAGCCTTCGAAACTATAGTCTCGTAAATTAAAAAAATTATTTTTCCAGTATAAGACACACTATTTTATTGTCTCCTTTAATTTATAAAAATTCTAGGCAAAAAGAAACTGTCCGAGGGGTGAACCGCGACCTAAAATCGTGAACACCTACTTCCACTTCAACTTTTACTTCTAAATAGAAGACAATAGATTATCTAATGAATTCCAAAGTAATTCCAAATAATTCCAAAGACGGTGTACAACACCTAATTCCATTCGCGGTTCACCCTCGAAATTTTCAATTTAATTTGAAATTAACATTATTTCTATTTCAAAATATATGTCTTATCAACAAAGATTTATCATTATAATGAAAATCAACTTCTTAATTTAAATATTTATTTGATTTTAAAATTGATGTTTTTTATTTCATCAAATATAAACAAAATCATATTTTCATTAATTTTCTATAAATCTGTTCCGTTTTTCTGAAAACATGAACACCGACCAAATTTAACCACATACCTTTGTTTAATTATTTATTTAGTTTTGGAAAAAAATTATATTCTTAATTCGATCACAATTGATTATCCACTTCACGACAACTAATTAGATAAAATATTTGACTAGAAAATTGTTATCTAAACATGGATCTGCAGATATTTTATGTGTAGAGAACATTTTACAAGAAACATTTTGATTTTATCAAAAATACATTTTTTTTTTTTTGTTCATCAAGGAACAAAAACCAGTCTCTCTACCACTACTACTACTCACTTTCGAGAAAGAAAAAAAATTAAAATGTATTCAAAAATCATTAACATTAACAATAATAAGGCAAATTATCACTTCATTTAATGGAGGGATACAAAAGAAAAAAAAAGATACCGAAAAACAGAAAATTAAAATCGGCTCTTATAAAAATGTTCCGAAAATGTCGGCGTGTTTGAAGCAAAAGTTAATTTCGTCAAGAATATTAATTTACGACATACACTAATCACCTCTATACATATTAATAAACCGTCGAAATGAATTTTATGGTTTTATATCGACACGATAAACGATCAGGTTTAAAATATCAGGTAAAAATTCAAGTGAATTCTAAGGTTATTAACGAAAGAGACAAAAACCAAAATCCAGAGCTAATGAATTATAGAGAATATGTAATTTCTCCAAAAATTTCTATCTATAAAATATTTTCATATTTTCAGAAACAAAACTTCTCAATTATTATTTATTATGTATTAATGTAATTGGATTTCTTTTTTTGAGTCATGATTTAAATTACACCTAAATTTTTTTTTAACTAGCCACAAATAAATATATTTTTCTTATTATTCAAATACTATTACATTTTCAACTTCAAATCATTTTGATTCCAATTTTTAAACAAAATTAATTCTTAAGGAGAAATAATGAGATTATCCTCTGGTTGATGAAAATAACCATATAGCTATATACATATATAAGTGATGAATACATGTATAAATAATTTATTTGTTAGAATCTATATAGTTTCAAAGGTTTAACCTTCATCGTCGGTCTTTCTAATTATAAATATTTTAATATTGTTTCTCAAAGGTTCAAATACTCTATTGGGTGTAGCTAAATTCGTTTTGCTATCAAAGTAATTTGGTAAATCTACAAACGAATGCCCTTTAAGCACATCGACCTTTTTATATAAATATCTGCCCTGTCTATAAGCAAACAAGTGGATTTTTCTTCATTTTTTATTTTATTTTTTTTTATTTTGAAGCAGAGGACCTCATTGATTTTATCTTCTTAAGAATCAACAACTCTGCTACCCTCAGCAATCTAAATGTTTTCAATTTAAATTATTTCTCTTAAAATGCTTCAATTGTCATGTAGGCTTTGGAGACTTTAATACCTTTTTTTAGCTATTTTAATTATTCTTTCGTGAACTATATCTCTTAATATGTCAAGTAAATGATTACGAATAGAAAAATGACAGATTTCCTCTCTAGAAGATCATGAGTCATGGCATTCGCTCCATCTGCCATTGACCAAGATTTTAAAGAAGATTGAAAAAGCCATCGACCGCTAAAAGCCATCCATTTGAAAAATAGTTCAAACGTCTTAATGAAATGGGTCAGTTCGTTCTTTTTTGAGCTATACACCTTGAAAATTACAAGTTGAGCGGACAACTGACAGGAGGAGCCTGGAAGGTACGAGCAAGCCAGCCTAAACGAAAGTGGAAACCTGAAATGGAAGCACCTGGAGACCTGCCGTGTCTAATGGCTATTAATCATAAGAACCGCCGCGAATTTGTTCGCACACGTTTTTTAATTGCTATACTAATAATTATTGCGTCAATACCAAGACTTTATAATATAGAATATAATAAATAATAAATTGAATTTTTGTTCTCTCTTTCAACGATATACTAATTATTTATATCTGTTATGTGTGAAACAAAGGTTTCATTCCTCATTTTATTAAAATTTCCATTTTTTGTCTCCCATTCTTTTTTTTTGGTAATTTAATCTGTTTTAAAATATTTTATTTAGTATGCACATTTATTATAACGTATTAAAACTTAATTTTATTCTAAATTCAACCGACATTTTTTTATTTTATTATTTCATCATTTAATTAAATTAGCAAATTGAATTGACCATATTCTCTAAGATTTCGTGTGGTGGATTTTTATCTTAAATATTATTAAATAATTATAGGGTTATTTATCAGATTTTATGTTTTAATAGAAAACCTGAAATGGCCTCGTTTTATGTTATCTTTCATTAATGTATAAATATATTATACACATAGGTAAGCCATAAATAAAATTTCTATTTTTATCTCTATCTTAGTATATGTATATATTGGAAAATAAGGATTTCTACCTACTAACAAATTAAGATCTAAAAATTTATTCGTATATGCCTAAAAGTAGGTACATTTGAAAAAATTTTAATGCAATTATTAACCAATCAACTGATAAATTTTAATCTCGATTTAGCTAATTTACTTTTGTAAAATTGTGAATAAACAAAAATCGAAACACATTAGTCACTTCATTAAGCAACATAACAAATGAATTAACAGCTTTTATTTGTTTTTTAAAATTGCATTCAAAGAATAATTGAAATCGTATTATTCTATTCATACTTCCATATCATCGCTGGCTATTCTACAGGTTTAGAAATCGTTCACCAAATTTGTAAATCCGATCAAGATATTTAACTTAGTGTCAGTGTTTATTGAGTTTTTTTTATCTATAGAAAGCGATGAATTTGAATCTGAGGGGAACTATCATTTTTATTAATATCTCTATCGCGCATCTTAGAACATTTGACTTGATTTGCTAGTGCTCAACCCATAGTAATTTATCTAGTCTTTTGTTCTCCTTTACAATCATAATCTATATTACTTTTTGGGATTCTTAATATATATAAATATATTTTAGATATATATTACTTAAATATACAATGGTAAAAGTCTATGCAAGTTTTGGAGACTTTAATGCGTTTTATAAATATTCTTTATTATTGATCAAAATCTCACTAATTAATAATACTTATTGTCTTAGCTATCAATATATAATGTTTCATTAATACGTTAGACATATTAATATATCATAAGAATATAATTTTAAGATTATTTGGATTCGCCGTCGATTTAGACTTTCATATAAATATTTCAAAACGGCTAAGTGGAGTTGCAGAGTATATATGATTTACAAATAAAATCACTTAAGAAACATTAACGTATTAATTCTGCTCAATGAAATAGTTTATTATTAAACGTTTTTCGTTCTCTTTCATTTCATAAATTTTTAACGGATGATTTCTAGCATTTCGATTTGGCTTTTAACATATATTTTTATATAAAATATTATTAATAGACACGATTAACGTCTCCAAAACCAATTTATCATACTATTCAGTTTTTTTTCTATAATCAGAATTTTAGATTTTTATTTGAAGAAGAAATTATTCGAATTTCTAATTAGACTGTCGTTTTGATAGCAATAATCATAATTACAAAAAAAAATTCAAGCGCTTTTTATTTATAAAGGTGATATATTTTTAATTTACTATTCTAACAGTAACAGTTTATGGTTATTTTATGACCTGCCCTTCGTTTATTTTTTTCTCTAATTTACCTTTTTCCGGTTTGTATAGGGTCAAATTCCCTTATTTAACCATTCATACGAAATCATACAAACTTCATCATCACCATCATTATATTAGATTATTATTCCCTAGTAATAAATTTTAATTATCAGATTAGAGAATCATTTAATCCTCTCGAAAAAAACGAAATGAGAGAAAAGCAGATGCCTATTTCGTAGCGCCACTAATTTTTAATTAACCTGAATAGATTACGAAATAGTTAACGAAACAGGAGATGATTTTATGATTTTATTAAAAAATGAGAGATGGGTTGGAACATGAAATAATAGTTCTCTTATCGTTTACCTCATAAATTGTAATTCTAATGAAAAAGGATGTAATTAGGAAATTATCAATAAATATACTTAACAGCTTAATGAACTAAATTTCAGCAAACAGAGCTGATCGAAGTAAAAATAAATTTATTTAGTTAATGAAAAATATATTTAGAAATTGACATTAGCCAAAAAAGGAATGACAATATTGATTGATTAATTTATTGACCTAAAGAATCTTGTCAAGATAAATATGTAGTTGCAAGTATATATTTAATAAATATCTTGTTTTCTAACCATTGATTATGTTGACAAGAATAAAATTGGATTCTCTCATATAAATGAAATGGGCTTATGTAATTAAATATATAAAAAATAATAAAAATATAAATAAAATGAGAAAATAAATGATCTATTTACAGCTTAATCAAAATTCAATTTTTAAATTATTATTAAAAAACCATTAATACCTACTTCAAAAAAATATTATTTCTATGACATTGGATACTTTCTCTTAATCAGAACAAATTAATTTTTTATAATTATTTAGTTATATGTGTCTATCTGGGGGTATGATCTGTTTATATAATTTAGGAGTTAGGTTATAGTCGATTCAATTTTAACAGTGGGCAGGATTTCAACACGAGTCCCCGGCTAAGTGAACTCGAATGTTAGTGTCTTAGTTAACTCTGCCCCAAAAAATGAGGTCAAAATCAGTAAAAACAAATCAAAATATATCCTTTTCCAAAACAAATTGGTTAATTGGAAATTGCTTCTCTAAATTTTGAGGATATTAGACCAGTCATAAGTTTATAGTTTCTTTTTTGACCTCTTTGACCATATAGAAGAGAATCTAAGCCATTGGCTATCCTATCTATATGACACGCCAATAAACCCACCGGGTTTTAATTACTCAGATCCATTAAATGGTAATAAAACGTAAATGTATTTATTATCTTATTTATTTTTTATTTATCAAAACAACAAAAAAGTATTATCTATCGAGAGAGGATATACATTTAATATTGAAAGTATTACTGGTTTCTATCCCGAAAGATGGATTGACTGTAAATGGGATTTCAACATCAATGTTGCTTCCACTCAGTCTCTATCATTGATATTTATGAAATATTAATAGGATTTTTTTTATTTTATGTCTGTGGGAAGAAAAAGTAGGATAAAAATGCAACAGCCTAACGAGGTTAAAAGATACGCAAAGTGGATAATAAAAATACTTAATTAGATGGATAACACGGTTGGGGGGCTAAAAACATTTCTGGTTAATTTTACTGATTACATCCTAAATCGTTATTTTGTGCATCCCTGTAATAATGTCATCTGGTACCAGAAAGTTATTGGGGGAAAAATTTATTTTTCTTATAAGAACAATATATTTATTTAGCTAGTTATTAAATAGCGCCTCTGATTTTCGCCAATTCAGGAGATGCTATATCATTTCTATTATTCAACCTCGGTCGAATGCTGAAATATCATTTTTCCTTTTTAGCTAAAATATTCTAGTAAGATAATTCTAAACTATATAGACTAAACTATATATCTGGTTATTTAAATTAATTAATTGATTTTTTTGGTTATTTAGTTAAAATAATAATTATTATTATTAATATTAAAAGCTGATGAGTTTTAAAATAATAAATTTTCAAGAATATAATATAGCTAATAAATAAAATAAATTAGAAATAAATAATAAATGAATAAAATTAATAGACCGAGAAAAGAAGGAGGAAATATGGAAAAAATTCTTTTATATTTTTTAATGTATTTATTAATTTGCATTTAACAATTTTTAATGATTTTTCTAACATGTAGTTCTGTCCTGTTTTCTGACATGGTATACATCTATGTTTTTGAGATTGTAATCTACTTTTTTATATATTATATCTGAATTCATTTAGAGAAAGAACAAATGGAATGGAGTGGTAGTGTTGAGGGGGGGTTAAAGGGAGTTCAGTCGCTTCCGAGCCTAATCCGGTTTTAGTTCGAAAAATGTTAGAATAATTTGTACATTTCATTTAACGAGTTATATGAACGAGTTCTTAATACGATCCGTTGCATCGTTTTACTTGTCTCTCTAAGTGAATGCAAGTGTGTGTGTGTGTGTGTTTCTTGGTTTCTATTGAATGACATGGGTGACATAAGAGGGAAATTATTGCCTAGCTGCTAACTAGTTTTTTCGTTGTGATTAATTTATACTTTTTTTTATTTATTAATCTCTATGTGCGACTAATACTTAAGTAAAATCTTGATGATATTCATCTCCAGAGAGAAAAAAAGAAGCTTCTGAGCCTAACAAGAATCAATGACAGGATTGCAATTAATTTAGCAACGATTGAACTAGAAAGTACAATAAAAAATGCTTTGTCAACAGGCATTTGTCAGAGAAATTTTCAATTTAATTTTACTGATTACATCCTAAATCGTTATTTTGTGCATCCTTGTAATAATGCCACTAAAATATAACCGAAATAATTTTTTTTTGAAACTAAGTGCATTTCACTAAATTGTCAACAAATTTTGCTTTACTTGCAGTCAATTAAACCACAACAAATCATTTTTTTTTAGTTATTTGATTAAGAGAAACAAAGAGGTTGTCCTCTGCTAGATGCAAACATACACAATTATATATCTGTATATATATTATTTATTTGTTTGAGACTATAGTTTCGAAGGCTTGGCCCTCATCATCAGTCTTTTTTAATTCTGTCTAGCCCTCAAGCTAAGAAAGAAAGAAAAAATTTCAATATCTAAATGATACTGATCCCATGAAAAATAAAATTTATAATTAAAAAAGACTGGCGATGAGGGCCAAGCCTTCGAAACTATAGTCTCACACAAATAAATAATATATATTCAGATATATAATTTTGATATATATATGTGTGTATGTTTATTTGCATCAAGCAGAGGACAACGTCTTTGTTTCCCTTTATGAATCAACAACTCTGCTACTCTCGGCAAAATAAAAACTTTTCAAGTAAAAGTTAAAGATCAATTTAAAAATTGCGTTATTTTTCTAAAAAATAGATCACCTAATAAAAAATTAGAATAAAAGTTAAGATAAAGGTCAAAATAAAAATAATTTTTAAGGATTTAGGTGTCGGTTCTAGGTGAAACTTAACCTAGAAAATTCTCCTCATAAGTTAGTCAAAATAAAAAGTAAATACTTCTTTTGAAAATGCTTGCTAATGGGTTCTTTTTATCTTTTTATAAACTTATAAGTGCAACTATTTTCAAGCAACTCCTCGAGTAGAATAGCAGTCGTCTTTGGCAATAAAATACAAATCCTATAAAAAGTTGAAACTGAAAACAGTTCTGAAAAAAATGCAAAAGAGTTATCATTGTAACTAATTTACTTGAAACTAACAATTACTATTAACTAACTATAAAGCGACCATTTGTGATTATGAGATGTAGGTATTTTTAAAAATAATTTTGTGCACAAAGAAAAATTTAAAAATTTAATACTCCAAAGAGAAATCTATAAATAAGTGAATATGTAAATAAATAAAATTGCAAATTATAAGTCCGGGTATCTAATTTCATATATGAACTTGTCATAATTTAGTATAATTTATTCTAATTAAAAAAAAACTTGGAAATAATTCTAACATATCAGTCGATTATTCATAGTTAGCGAAATGATAAATAGCTTAAATTTAAATTTTAGAAAAAGAAAAAAATCAATTTTTCTTCATTAGAAGATGGTAACACTTTTTCCAGGGAAGCTACGGAAGCTGAACAGTATCAGGAATTTATTCAATTAGCATAAACATATATACATATATTTATCTTTTTTTATATTAAAAACTTTTGATGTATTTAACTGACAGAAAAGAATTTCGAAATGCATTGGTTAAGTGTCTACAAATATAATAGAAAAAACTTATATTTATTTAATCAGTTTATAAGAATCTTTTGATTAAATAAATCTATATAATTAATTAATTTGCAATTTATTGCTGATTTTAATTTATAAATTATTTAAATTTTATAAAAATTCTACCTACTGGTTTACTTTACAAGTTTCTTTCATTGAAAATCTATTTAAGGAATGATTATTAAGTATTATTACTCTACTTATCAACGTTGAGATGGTTTTTATTTATTTATTGATATTAATAATTAATAATGAATGACGTTTAAAGGTAAATTAAATTCATACATTCATGATATATATAAATATAAAATCAAAACGAACCGTTTTAATATTCTTGATTTCGACATATAATTTATATAACGAATGAATGAATAACATGTCAATAGCGGAAAATCAAATAAAAATAATAAAATGAATATTTTATACCAAGTTCAATTTCGCTTTTATTATTTGTGAAGGAGGTCCTCCAAAAATTTTTGTTACTTCGGAACCATTCAGAATGAGCGGTTAAATTAAAAGTGACATCAAAATGCAACTGTTTGGATATAGTCAAATACAACTATACCTAGTAAGCTAAATAGTATTTATGACAGACTTGGATGCTTACTTAATTTCTAATATTCGTATTCTCATTTTTGTTAAAAATATATCACTTTTGTACATAATTGCGGATCATTCGTAAAAATATTATATTTTGGTCGGATGGCCACTAAACGGAAAACTCTTTGACAACTAATAAGTTGTAGTTTCTTGCATTTCATAAAAAAAACGAACGAACACATCAATAGAGAAAAACTAATTATTAATCAAACTAGTTTCCCTGAAATATTTTACCGAGGTAATTTTTAAATAATCAGGAAGTTCTCTGTTGGATTCGAACAAATTGGTTAAAAGAAGAACTCAGACTTTTAGACAGAGACGATTGTTGAGATAGAAAAGAGAAATAGGAAAAATAGATCTATCTACATTAGAAAACTATAGGAGTAATGAAATTAATCAGGAAATTCCCTGTAGGATTAATAGAAAGAATACTTTGTGGAAGAACTATGAAAAGACAAGAAGCCAAACATTTGGAACATGTTTAGCTTAAGGGAGCTTGTTGAGGGAAGTAGAAAACATAAATTTAGAAGAGGAAGACCTGATAGATAATGAAGCTTATGAGATATTTAACATTTCGATAAATAAAATTAATTTGCTTGATGAAGGACAACATTTCTATTATCATGATGATGTTTACATATAATGTAATGGTTTTGTTTTTTGTTTCTCTTCTAGGAGGATGTTCCCAACATGTCGGGTATCATTTTCTGGAGTCCGAGCGGAACAAAGGTACGCGGTACTAATGGACATTGTACCGGTTGACAACAAACGCTACCGATACGCTTACCATCGGTCCTCGTGGTTAGTTGCCGGTAAAGCGGATCCACCCGCACCCTGTCGCCTCTATCTCCATCCGGATTCGCCATTCACCGGTGAACAGCTGCGGAAACAAGTCGTCTCCTTCGAGAAGGTCAAACTCACCAACAACGAGATGGACAAAAATGGCCAGGTGAGTTCTCTCGTTTTCAACCAAATCATGCGGGATATCAAAGTCCACATGAGGGACATCTGTTTCGACTAAATGGAATTATAAAACGATAATTGGCTAGAGATCGTCAAGGAACTAATTGAATGGTCTTTTTTACTGACAATATGATTTCTGATGTGGCCACCTGCGAATGACAGCTAATATGTCACAAAAAGAGGCAGAGTCAGAATACTATAAGAGATTGATTAGCAATTGATTAAAGTGTGATAGGATCAATTCATTCATAAATGCGGTCAAATGAATAAATGATCACGGGGAACAATATATATGTACATATTGTATTATATTTTGAACATCAAGAAATATTAATTCGGAATTTAAAACATAAATTCCGGCATTTTTTTGTTATCTACATAAACATGTATTATTAAAAGTCAAGTTAGAAAATTACTCTTTTAATTTTAACCCTCAATTTTAATGGGCTTGTGTGAATGCGAATTTCGAATACTATAATCCAAACCCAAGTATTTTAGGCCTGAATTACAAACGATAGATAATAAAACTTAAGCAAGATGCGAGGTAGGTTTCACAAAAACCCACCTCGCATCTTGCTCAAGTTTTATTATTATTGAAGGAGACTTCTGCTGGAATTATAAATTTTATTTATCTATAACGAGACTATAGTTTCGAGGGCTTTGCCCTCTTCATCAGTCTATTACAATAGATTCACAGGAATTAATTTATGAAACTATAGTCTCGTTATAAATAAATAAAATTTATAATTCCAGCAGAAGATACACTCATCTCACCTTCAATATATAAAAATTCTGCTACTCTCGGCAAAAAAACTTTCAATTTTTATTATTATATTAAAATGTTTCACCTAGAACCAACATCTAACTCCTTAAAAGTTACAAACGATAGTTTTATGCAAGCTTTCACTAAATACCCAATTACATTACTTACATAAGATTTGACATGAAACTTTACCCGGACCTAGTTTATCTATTCTTCTTCACTTGAGTGGAAACTTCCATAATACGATTGAGGTTTGATGTATATATCAATCAGTTTAAGATTTATCAAACAGTTTTTTTATTAACTTAATAAATTTACATACTATATTTATTTCGATTAGGCCAAACTATCAAACATATTTTTTTTTCTGGATTAATGGTAGTTACCACTCAAGGAATGAAAGTAAAGGTTTGCAGAAAGTGTTTCTGCTTTTATAATCTAACAAACTAAAGTTAATTTGTTCAGTTCAAATGATATTGTTCTATCTTTGCCAAATAGGGGTAGTTTCTCTGCTCTGGGAAGTTAGTTTTTCACCTTTGAATAGAGTCATCCTTGAATTTTTCCGCTTATTATTTTAGCTAACCGTTGAGTAAAAGCTGACTCTAAGCGGTCCTTTTACAAATTAGGTATAGTCCAAGACGTTTGATATAACAGCTTAAATTCATTATTTTAAACAATTTTTTCTTTTATTTTCTAAATATTGCACATAAAATAGAAAAAAAATTAAAATAAATAAATAAAATTATCTTCAATGGTGATGAGTTTTTCTGTTTTTCTATATTCCTATAATTAAATAAATTTTTACTAAATGATCAACACTTACACTAAAGACTAAAATAAAATTCCCAGCGGCTTTTCTTAAGGTCAAGGACAATTCGATTATCTATATTTTTTCTTACTTAATTATTCTATTTCCCGTAGAATCCTGTCTACAGCTTTGTCATTGGCGTTGTTTATTGGATTTATAAGATACTACACGCCAGCCAGTAAAGATATATCAAGATATGCAAATGGCGCTTATATTCAATGAGACCTTTTTTGGTGAACTTAAAAGAGAATTGAAGTAATTTGCATTCAAGGTTAATTGATAATTATTTACTATTAATTGAGAGTAAAATGACCGATACGTTATATTTTTTCTCTCTCGCGCTTCACCCTTACAAGGAAGACAGTTAATAAAATAAATCGTCTAGAATGGCGTTTTTGTTAAATACCCTCATAATAAGCGTAATTGGGAATGCCTAAGAATTTATTTGCCATAAACTGAGCAAAAAGAAAAAATCCGACTGAAAGCTAATTATTTTAGTTTTATAAATGACCCATAATTGAAATGGATAATTAGGCAATTATGTAATGTGTCAACATTGTTGGCCAACATTAACATTGCTCCTCACATCAACAAGAATTTAATTAACTTAAAACGGCATAGTTAATTTCAGGGTGGTCCCAGAGTGCATTTTTTAAAATTAATTACAAATTCAAAAAGTGATTATCCTTAAAGAGGCGTCAAATTCCATTTTAACGCCGATTATAATATTATACAGAGATAGACAAAGCTTAATAAACTTCCAGTGGTATCATGGTGTCGGAATACGCCGGAACGCCATTTCGGAACTGGTTTTGGAACCTATATTTCCAAAATTTTCCGGGGGAGGACCCCCGGACCATCCGGGCCCCCCGAATTTCAGCGATCCGGTAGTGCTAAATTTTTGAGATACCATTACTATCTTCATAGCTAAAAATCAAATCAGGGAAAAAAATAATTAGAAGTAAAACATATAGTCTAAGAGCTAGTGCAAATTTTGGACGATTATTTCAGAATGCAAATAACATATTTCATACTGTAGTGTGATCAGTACACACCCCGAAATTGTAATTCTTACTCGCCGAATTCAGACGTTTTTAGGGGTAAATGACCAGGACTCTTGGAAAAAGAAAACCTTTTTAATTATTTTTTTTGTTTGTATAATAGACATTCCATAATTTCTAATGTGCAATATTCCTCTTCTCTAAAAAGGAAATCTCTACTTTTTTCATGTGACTATAAAAAAGAAAAAAATATCATTAATTATTCCATGTAGATCTAAAGACCAAGCACTGGGCAGTTTTTTTTTATCTAAAAGACTTTAAAAGTTAGTTAAGACCAAAACAACATCGGTAACTGGTTACCGTTTGACATTTCACTACAGAAGCGGCGAATTCATTCATCAAAGTGTAAATAGCGCTCGTGATATTAATTAATATATCATCAAGTTAACAAAAAAAACATCTGTTTAGTGATTCTATGAACGTTCCGACGGACATTCCTCCAGGTTGCTTTCGAATTAGAAGAATGAGAAAGAGATAGTGAGAAGCTGATTTGTTTCGTTCATTTCTGCTTTTTAATAATTTAAATCAAATCAAAAACGTCCAATCAAATTTAAGTAAAGATTTTAAATTTTAAATTAGAGAATCATTTCAATTTAGCACTTCCAATGATAAATAACTGCCACTGTTATGCAAAAATTTAAAAAAAAATCCAAAAAAGAGGATAGATGAAGGCAAATTAAAAAAAAACAGAAGCCAACTGGTTTTTTCAAGATCCAAAACCGCCAGCCACTTAGAGTTGAAATCCTATGCCTTTTGAATTCGAATGAATACAAAAAATATATACATATACTTAGACATATTTTATTTTTTACTTGAATAAATATTTTGGGTTAGAAAATTTTTAAATTATTAATATCATACACTCACTCACAGTGTCACATTAATAATTTTATTTTATATATCTATTTTTACATATCTTTTGATTAATAATCTAGTTATATTTAAATCATTTTATTACATCCTCATATTCTTGAGCTTTTTTCGCCAAAATCAAATATTAAATTTTTTTATATAAAACATAGATTATTCCACACAAGAATAAAAATAAAATAATTTTATTTCCCTATTTAACTTTTGCAGGTCAAATTGCTTTAAAAAATAAATTAAAACTAACGTTTAAAAGTTAATTTGTCTAAAAAAATAATTTAAGTAAAAAATTTTTTTTAACTTTGTATTTGAATTAATAAAAATTTAAAAATCTAATCAAAGATTTTATAAGATATTTTATTTCATGTCAGAAGGGATCTCCCCCGTGAGATCAGATATTAAGAAAAGCACCATCCTTTTTAAAAATTAAAAATTGACTTTTTTATTCATTTTTTTTTCAAATTGAATAAAAAATTTTTTTGAATCGAAATACTGAAATTTTAATTACCTATGTTTTTATGTTTTAAATAACTACACAACAATTCTATATCTATAATTAAAATAATATATACCTTTACATTTATTTTTTTTGGCATCGGCTATTACTGTCTACATATTTAGTCAGATATTATATGGAATGAAACTTTTTTATTTTAGTATTTTAGATTTATGTGTGATGTAGTGTAAATACGCGAGAGCCTGATTTTAACTGGTAAATTTTTTCCAATTAGTGGGGCCTTAACTCGGGTCCCCATCACCGCGTCTAGGGATGCTACATTTTCAATCAACCCACCATCCAAGAATTACTTATTAATTAATATTCAATGTCTTTGATAAAAGTTTTTTCATTCATCATTTAAACTATTTGTTTTATAACAACCAAAATAGTTTTATTCGAATTCATTAAAACTAAACTATTTTAATGAATTTTTATAGATTTTTTCTAATAGATTTCAAATTTAGAAGGGGAAGTTGTTAATAAGTTCGAATTGTAAAAGTGATATTCACTAGAAATTTTAATATTAATTTACTACTCCGTCCTAAAGAAGTATACCGTTGAGAATTCGAAACGTGGACAGTGAAGCCTAAATAAAATTATATTACACAGAGCTATTGGCCACAACTTTATTCAACATATATAAAGAATAAATAATAAATAAATTAAAGATTACTATAGAGGCTTCCAAGATTTTTTTCAAAATACCTTTCTACTTGAAAGGATATTTTCCCATTTTTCAATTTTTTAATTTTACATCAGAAAGTAGCGGATAATAGATTCCTTTCTCTCCCGATGGAATTAATTTGTTTCTAATGCTACGTGGTCTTCTGCATTTTCTATGAACCCACACATACAACCAGAAAACAACCAGTATCGTATGTTCAATAAATCAATTAAACACCTCAGATGTAATAATCCGGAATTTCGTTTTCCATAAATCTGACCAGAGTCCGAGGCGCGAACGGCAGCAGCCCTGGGAGGTCTTTAGGATTCCTCGAGGTCTGTTCTTCAGCATCGCGACGGGCGGCCCACCGTCGAATCCTCTCTCTCGGTTCCTCGTCATTTTTTATTTTCGTTGAAAAAAATATCACATCTATAAGAGTCAAGCCTACACCATTACCTATGTAACAGCTATGACACTTATAATAAAGGACATTTTTTTTTGTCTTGGGATTGATTTAGTACGCTGCCACACCTTGTTACAAGCCAACTCGCGCCATTTGATGAGGACAAATAGAAGCCATCGCTTTTGAAATTAACAGATAAGATCTGTCCATTTATTAATGAATAAAGTATCAATTAATATAGATTAAATAACCAATTTAGATTTTCCTATTTTTATTTTCCCTTATACCAAATAAAGCATTAGAATGTGTTCTCCGGAAATGGAATTTTTAGTCTTCTAATTCCATTATTATAAATAACAAATATACCCGAGCTTCATTAGCATACTGTAGCTAAGTACTTTCTTATTTCCTACAGTGTTTAGTCATCCACTGTTAGACATGGAAGAATGACCTTTTTAGATTTTAACTCTATTACTCCATGTTTTCAGCGATGGTTAAGTTACTAAGAATTAACTTGCTGTTTACATACTTACCTTGTTGATTTAATATTTAATTAGCTATTTTCATACTTAACCACGGTACAAACACAACCACGGTTCAAATACCTAACCACGGTTCAAATGCTTAACCGTAGTTCAAATACTTAACCACGGTTCAAATACTTAACCCTCAGTTTTCCCAATTAACTCGCTGTTTACATACTTACCTTGTTGATTTCATATTTGATTAACTGTTTTCATACTTAACTCACTGTTTAAATACTTAACTATCCATTTTCTTACTTGCCTCCTCGTTTTCATACTTAACCTTCCGTTTAAATACCCAACTTCTCGTTCTCAAACATTTCAAAAAAAGGAGGAGGTTCTCAATTCGACTGATTTTTTTTTTTGTATCTATGTTATTCGATTTTCTTCGCCAATTGTGAACCGATTATTTTGCATTTGGTTCAGTATAGTTTCCGATTGGTACTATATAATTTGGTCAAGTTCTGATGATATGATCAATGACAAAATAGCGGAAATCTCCAATTCATATAAGCATATAATCAAAATTTTAATAAAAATAAACAATACCTTTTAGTGCATTTTATTTTATTTTTGAGTTCTTATTATTTTATTTGTTGGATTTAATTTTTTTGAAGTCGGTTTTATTTTTTTTTATGGTTCCAGTGAATCCCTTCAGGGAAAGGAAAAATAGCTGGTTGGTAAATCTTCCAATTTCATCGAGAAGGTTAATAAATTATCAATAAAATGATCCAGTAATGTGTTGGCCGAATGGAAGTCCGTTCCATCTCCACGCAGAGCTTATCCTATCGCTTTGAATCATAGACGAGATGAGAGGAGAAACGAATGGACCCCATCGAATCGATTCGATCCACCTTTGTAAAGATCACTATATTTTATGCCTAATATTAAATATTTATAAATAAAAGGAAAAATCCTAAAGAATTGTTGAATTACATATTTTATCTCAGATCATTATAAGACAGTAGCTATAAAGCACTGTCATCAAAATATAATATATAATTCAACTCTTTTCAGATGTCTGTTTGGTCGGGTTATCGTATTATCGCATCTACACAAAATAATTGCAAATGTAGTAATTATGTCTCATTTGTTCACTCTTTGGCCCCATTTATCTATATATGTTCTAATATTGAAATCGGTATATCACTTGTCTATTTATTTTGCAGGTTATTTGTAAAAAAAATTGAAACCTTCACCGAAAATCAACTATTTTTCAAAATATTTATATTTTCGGCCTTTCTAGCCAATTTACCATAATCTTACTTTTTTAAATTTTGTCTTCTATCTAGGGATTAGTTTTTAGCCGGTTGCCGCGAGTCGGATTCGAACCCTGGTCCACTTGATTAGCAGGCTTGTAGGCTATCCTTTCGGCCAACCCGACTCCTTCAAATTAATAAATGACCTATTTTTTTATAAAGTCTAGCCTTATATAATGAAAGAATCCAAAAACTTGTTTGACGAATTCACTCATTTGACTTTAACTCATATCACATTAAACTCTTTCATTTCGCTAAAAGTTCTTCATCGCATCGTTTCATAACCTGGGTAAAATATTATAATGTAGCTCTTGCTCTTGCCCTTTTCTTTTCTAGTCCCCACTAAAAAATAAACCTCAAAGTGGGACTATCATCTGAGCTCTTCTCTTTCTCAGGTTTTTGAACAAAGCTCAAATCCTTTTGACAATTCCTAACATATAATGATAGATGTAACAGTTAAGCTCAAGTTTAAAGAGAAACACAAATGCATGGAATGATTAGTCTTAAAAATTGGAGATCTTACAATTTAATAGACCTTACAATTTGGTAGACCTTAATATGCGGGTAAGACACAACGTGGTCCTAATTTCTAGCCATATAGGTAGGTACTATAGAGGTTGTAACTTTTTGGTACAACTTCTTTTTGTAACAACGTCACAAAAAAAGCAGACATCAGCCTGAAATTTTACGGTATTTTTGTTGTTGATATTGCTTCTCTATTTTTAAAATTCTTTAAAAAAACCTTGTTTTATTCATTCCAAAGCAGTCTAACACCTTTACTAATGAGTTTTCCTTTTGGTTAGTATTCGTTGACGGATTTATTATTTCTAGTAGTTAGTCCGTTCGTGGGGGGAGAGGAGGGGATCGAAGCAATTAGCCCCTCACACATATTTCATTCCCAATTGAATTCCTTCCCTGAAACTTTATTAGCCTGTTGATGCGTCCGTCCCCCCTTAAAATATGAATCGTTGACTACGCTGGCCCGTGTCCATAACGCTCGAAAGCTAAACGAACAAGCTCCAGGGGGTTTCCTCCACGGATTCCCGGGTCCCACCCAACGCGTTTGCTCGACCGGTTCAGCTCCAGCTTGGGATTCAGGTTCTTCTTCCTATTCATTCCGATTCATTCACAAAACGCTAAAGAATTAGATGAAGCCAACATCAACATCAGCATCGAGTTGTCACGCGATTTGTTATACAGGATTCTGTTGGCGTAAAAGGCGAGTCTGTTTGTTAATAGAAGAAGAAGTGGCAAGAAATCCAACACAGTTGGTGTTTATTTATTTCCCATTTGGACACGCTTATTATTTATAACCCTATACATCGAATCGGACTTATACATTTGCATATTTCAGCGTCCATTAGAAATAAATTAACAAATAAATGGGTAAATAAATAAATAAACGGATTCTTATTTCGTTAGAATAAGAATAAAATTAAATCATTTGGTATTTGAAATTTTCAATTTTCGAAAAAAAAAATTAGTTTAAAGCTTTCTTTATAGTTTATTTATAAGTAACAGATTATATGTACCAATATAAATATATAAAATTAAATTAGTTTTTGAATCGGTTTTCCCTAATTGGATTATTTGTTAATTATTAAAATATTGATGTTAACATGAAGTGATTTTTCGATCATTAACAATCTTTATTCCGTTTTTTTTTTTTTTTTTATGTGAAAATAAGCTTGTATGACCCCTGTTTGACCCTTCTGGACTATTATATAGCCAAAATCTTGTTGATCTTTTTTTGTTCATCTGATTTTTTTGACTCTGGGATCATTTGTTTTTTCAAATTTGGGAAAGTTGGATAACTTATAAAAAATATAAAATCTGTTTTTTTACCCTATAAATTTTTGAAAACTTAAGCGATATTTGCGCCAAAAAAATTTCATATATTTTTAAAATTCGCATTTGTTTGTTAAAATTATAGTTTGATAAAGACATTTTATAATAAAATTAAATACCATCTTTTTCTTTAATTTTTTGTCAATTTTCCTTGAGATATCACTTTATATGAATTTATAATATATTATAGTATAAGGTTATCGGTCATTTTAATTTAAAATAAGGAAAAGAGTAGAAAACTAATAGATGACTATCATCAACTGTCTTGGAAAATAAATCGATCGTGATATGAGGTCATCAATGAGTTACTATCAAAAAATTAAGTCCAAGCAAACTTAATATTAAATTGGAGGAAAAAACGAAATATTTTCCAGATTCGGTACACTGTTTGAAGTTTTGATAAATTTTAATCATTTTAAATGGAAAACATCTAAATCTGAAGCTAGAAAGCCCAAAATTGAATCAGTTCTCCGCATTGGAAATACAAATATTTTAGCTTAAGAACGAACTTTATACGACGTTTCTTTCTTAAGTTTTCGTGGGTATCTGAATCCAGACAGACAGAAATTTTTTTTTTACTTGAATTCAATACTAGTCCCGAGTAAATATACTTTAAAAATTCATAGTTTTATAAATGATCACAAAACTAAACACAATATACCATATATTCCTACTCTAAGTACAAGAGTAGCTTTTGAATTCAATAAGATTTCGTAACCGGTTCTCTATCAAACGTTATGGCACTATCTCTGAAGATGACAAGTGGGAACTTGTCGAAATGTCGGATTTGTGCCTCCTAGAATAAATTTATGCGAAATCAGACAGCATGAAAATAAATCTTTTAAATTATATGTTTATTTCAACATATTATAAATTAATGTTAATTTTTAAATAAATTAAATGTTAAAATTATTTTTCTTTTAATGTGTTTTTTGTTCTTTTTTGGAATATATAGATATACATACTTATCTATTATATGTATATATTTTAAATAGCTTGGTATGGAAATCTAATTTCTTTAATTGCATGTGGAATGAAATTATAGAATAAATTGTAAAAACAAACATCGCTCTACACTATCATTATCATTATTAATATTAATGGCACTCAATTATTTTAACCCTCGCGTTTCATTTCGATGAACTTAATCGTCGTTTTTAATGGATAAAATTGTCGTCTCACTCTCTCTCCAGACATCTTTAGTTACTTAATTTCTCGTTTTCACGTTATTATTATCCGTTTCCAAAGTGGTATTTACTTTTTTTATTTATTTTTATTTTTTTGTTTTAATAATAATTGTATCTGCGTTTCTAGATTTAAAAACAAATAAATAAGTTCTTTTTCTTGCTGTATTAGTTAAAGAAACATTTGTCCGATTTTATCCGTTATTCGTTGATTGAATAAGAAACTGGAGTTTAAATTTCCAATTAGCCTTTTGTATCCCATTTCTTAGATCGTATCTTAAACAAATAGCCAAGGTGAGCATTTCCACTCAGATGAAAGGCGTGATGGGGAGTTGGGGCTGCCTAATGGGTGCCTACAAATTCTTTGCACCTGGCTAAATAGTTACAAATGAAAAAGCTCAAATCAACAAATACCTTCTTCATTCACTCATTCCTAAACCTCTTTTTCCTCGTCGTAAAGAAAAATAATTTTAAAATTTGATAAATATTAACCCTTAATGTATTCCTAAAGAAATAGACACATTAAAAATTCAATTTTTTTATTTTAAGTTAAAAAAAATATTTTGAATTCATAAAAACACCAGGTTATAAGTTAAGACATTATATTTGAGCAGGTAAAAAGGTGAAACTAATGGGATTAAATGACTAGTATATAGGTGATATTTTTTAATATTCTTTGTAAAAAACATTTATTTTCGGTATTTATGGTGGTTATTATTAATTAATGTGTAACGAATAGTTTAAACCTTAGACCATGAAATATATAGACACGCCCTCTGCTACTCTCCAAGTGAGGTGAGGCCAACATCGCATACAGATGACGTCACGTTCTCGCTTAAATATTTTGGTAATATTAATTTAATATTAATTTGCGATATTGGAATCCAAAATAAATAATCTAAACTACGATAAATTTATCTCAATGTACAATATAATAATTCCTATAGTGGCCATGCTATTTCTGGGTGTTCCTACATACAGATGACGTCACATTCTCTAGTTGATGTTGGCCTCACCAAATTGACACTAGGGCCTGTCTATATACTTCATGGTCTAAGGTTTAAACAGTCCCGGGTTCAATAAAAAAAATTGGTATCCTGCATTTTAGGGATATTTATGTTGTCGATAGGGTTTCCTTTTTTCAGCAGGAAACTAAATACTTTGGTCGGTATTTATGGTGGTTATTATCAATTAATGTGTAACGAATAGTTTAAACTATCCCGTGGTCAATAAAGAAGAAAATTGCTATCCTGCATCTTAGGGTTATTTATGTTATCGATAGGATTTCCTTTTTTCAGCAGGAAAATATTGATACATTCACTCATGAGGTAACCCAAATTATAAACAACTAAAAAAAATTTTCTATTTTTATTTTTTGCTTCCAAAATTACAAGCTTCTCAATGATATTAAACATGATTTTTTTTTGTCTTCATGTATGTGTTTTTGTCTGACACTCGGAATTCGGAAACTCACGAGAACTTATGATTGGGACTTCATAGAAAGGTCATTCTAATGCCATAATATTTATATTTCCAAACCAAAAAACTGATTAGATTGTTTTTTAGCTTCAAAACCTCTGGTTCGTAAATGCAGAAAAAACTCGAATTAATACGAATATAGGGAATTATACTACAAGAATTTGACACACATGTAAAATTAAGAAACGTCACGTCTATACCAAGTTTTAACTAACTACTAGCTCAAAACGACCAGTGATAAATAATTGTAATTTTATATTTTTGAAATTATCAATATACCTATTACATTAAAAATTGTATCACTGACTTTGTGTTCAGGCACTGATTTTATAACTTTTAAGGAGATAGATGTTGGTTCTAGGTGAAACATTTGTATATAATAATAAAAATTGGGTAAAATTAGGGGGAGGAGAAAGTACGTTTTCTCGTCGACCTAACTTTCCCTCAATATACCTATTTCCAAAAAAATTATTATTTGTAAAAAAATTTCCAATTTATATTCATTTTTCTCTTGATGATGGGGCTGACAACCCGAAATATATCGAATTCTAAACTCATTTTTGTTTTATTTCATTTTTTTGTGAAACCTACCTCACAATTTTACCCAATTTTTATTATTACACTGGTTTTATAATTGTCTATCATAAATTTTTTAAAATGAAAAAAATAATTTAATGCATATTTATTAAACTGAATCCAGAAACATACACTTCAATACCAGGCACCATGAACAAATTAGTCATAATTTTCTATGCGGGTTTTAATTAATTTTCTAATTTCCCCCCAAAACAATCATTTCGGCTACTTAAGCTCAAGTTTAAAATATTGCGTTTGACATTAAATATTGAATTTTGGATAGGACGAGAATTTCTTCGGTTCTATTGAATTTTTATTATCAATTATTCACAAAGAAAAAGACATAATTTTTCATGACGTCATACGGTTCGTGAAACAAAACGATACTTCCTTCTTCGGGATAATAGGAATCGATTATAATTTATATAAAAATTTCCGTCTAATGAAAAAAAAAATGAAAACACAACAAAATTCTTTTTCCTTCTTCGATAACAAAATAATAACGCTTTTTTTTCCTTTCGGTGTAAGAGGAAAAGTTTTCAAAATGAAGATGTTTCACCGGTTGATAACAGAAAGGGGGTGGGATGAGGGGATCCAGAGCAGATGCACGCCACCCTCCAGGCCGTATAATCAGGCGCCACCTGCCTCTGGTTAGAAGGTGCTTTGGGCCCTCGTGGTATCGGGCTCGAATTTTTTGATCAGGGCATCACACACACAACCCGCATTGCCCCATCCGCAATGACGATAGTAAAATTTTATCGCGATCCTATCAGGAAGATTGGATTTCGTTTAATATCCTTGAAAAATATCTATTAGACTGTTTTTCCAATAAAATATATTTCGATATTTTTCTAAGATTTTTTTTAATACTCTAGTCTAGTATGTACATAAAAAAAAGTAAAAAAAAACTACCTGCAAATAAAATTTTATTTCCTAGAATACGTTTTTCCTATTCGGTTTAGCTATAAATTTTAAACTGAAATGAAATTAGTATATTCAAATACCAGTTGGAGGCTATGTTTTGTTACACGGTTGTACACAACGAGACCTCTAAGTGAGTTTCACAAACAACAGGTGTGAGTAAGTTTTATAAAACCTATTTTTTATACTATGTATTTTTTCATTTTGTTAATTTTTGCTTAAAATTAATGAAATTAGGTTGGTAAAACTTGTAGCATATGTTTTTAAATAGATTATTGACGAAAATCACGATAAGCATGACGTCTATTCGAGAAATCTAGTATTAATATTTACATGTAAATCAGCCCTTAATAGCTATTAGCAACTATTTGGGCCAATACTTAACGGGAAAAATGTAAACAAGCTATTCTTATGTCTATTTGTTCCTTGTTAAATAGGACCTTTAATTTTAACCAATACAAAAAGATTAAAATTTTCTCCATCTAGTTCCACTCAACAATAAAAACGATGTGGTAAAATGTGCACATTAGAAACCAAAAAAATAATAAAAATAAAGCCTTATTTTCATAAGAGACTAAGGGACAAAATATTTTTTCTTTAAATTGATTTATGAACCAAACGTACCAATATTCAAAAGGGCCTAAAGTTAAAAACATTAATTATAGATAGCTTTTACTTTTTTTATATATATAACTACACCTTAGAGCTGGTATGTGTATAAATTCAAAAAAAAATCTTTCTCGGAACTAAACCCTTACGAAGTTAAATCTTCGAGTAAATTTCAATATTTTTCTAAAAAAAAATTATTAGTCAAATATAGTAACAAAAAATAAAACTACCTTGGATCAAATTTTTATTTCCTAGATATATGTTCTTCTTTTTCGGTTAAGCTATAAATTTCCAACTGAAATGGAAAAATAAAATTTAAAAATTATATTCACCTAAGAGCACCGGATCGCTAAATAATAAATAATTATAATATTCATCATCGTAGTAAACTAGAAAGATTAATGTCCAAATGCCTAAACGAGATAATAATCAGAGAATATTTAATTTATTTATTTCTATCTAGGTATATGATGTGTCTCTTTTTTTATTTTATTTTTCATTCTTTCACTAAATTAATATACTAAACAATTTAGTAGTTTATTCTTTTATGATAAATATATTTTCCATGTAGAAATAAATGAACGGATTTATTAAAACGCCAAGTCAAATAGTTGATAATAAACCACAAAGTATATCATTCAATTCACCTCGCAAAAATATTTACCTTTTCTACCTGAGAGAGAGAGGATGTTTATTACCGATAAATCACTTGGATCGTTTACTCTAGGCTGATTATCATTTATACAATATATTCGTCATTCGGATAGTAAACACCCAACTCGGACTCCAGAACTTGGTATCTATCATATCAAGTTTCTGAACTCACTTTACCATATGGCCAATGGAAGAAATTCTTTATAACAACTTGTTCTACGAAATTATATAAAGTCTAGTATAGATTTACAGTATGACCATGGGAGTTCAAATAATATGTTAAGGGATCCAAAATATACTTTAGGATTTATTATCTTTTCAAGAATTTTGAGACAAGTTGAAGCTTTTTTGGGTTGACCTAGATCTAGTGCTTTCACATGACTAAAACAATACAATTTCTTTTTGAACAATATATCTTCGAAAAGTAAGTAAGTAAGTAACAGGATCACGTAAGTAAGAGGATCAATAGACTTACAATAGCCCCAAAAAAATATTTCTTATGAATAGACACGATTTGTAACAAATTTTCCTGGCCACTTTATTGTGAAACAAGTTACTACAAGCTGTTCATTATTGTTTTCTAAAAAGCAGGGTCTTTTGATCAATTTTACTCGAATAGCTTGTTTCCCGTTAGTAGTCAGGAAAATATGTTATAAATCGTGTGTATTCATAATAAATATATAATTTTGCGGCTATGTAAGTCAATTGATCCTCTTTCTTACTCATTTACCTACTTTTCGAATACTTCATTGTTTGATAAGTGTGAAAAATTAAAAACTCTTGCCTTCTTACGATGATAATGTTAATGGAGCATAGTTATGGTTATGTGGTACTTATGGGTGTCAAATTTATTTTCATCCAATGTCAACAAAAGCCACCAATTGAGCGTATTTGCTTCAACAATGAGGATCAAATTTTTCGTTAGTTTAGGAAAATTTGGAAATATATATTGATTCCTCATCAATGAATTTGGCAGGTACGTTCTAATAAGCAATATTAATTGGTAATGTGTGGCACATTAAACGTCATAAACTAGAATAAGCTGTTGTGAATTTCACAAAAACAAACACATCACAATTGTAAACTTGTTAATCAAAATTTCCAGACACAGCAAATTTTTTGTTCGAAGAAAAACAACTCTTTATTGTTTATTGGATACCGAAGTGTTAGTATCAGAAGACATCTGTCATTAGAGCTTAAATTAAGTGAAAGTCATATGTTCATCAGCAAGTATTTATTTGCACTCACCAATCATCAAGAGTTATTCTTTGTTTATTTTACAATAACATTAATAAATAAATATTTCCATACCTGCTAATATTTCAATATCACATCTATAGGGTAATTCACCTTAAATTATAAATTATTTCCCTTGAATTTGTATAAATCAATTGCTTCTAAATTATAAAGATTGGCATCTAAAATCTAAGCTATTACTGAGAATAAATTACTTGATTACATCAATTTTAGAATTTTTCAATTATCTTCAAACATTCTTCAAGGATTTCTTCTTAATCTGTATAATTTGTCAACTAATTTCATTCTATGTTGGTCATTTAAATACCGTTTTACTACCTATATAATTACAATTTAAATAGTTTTTTAGTACTTTTGAATCTGATAAATTTCATATCATATAACAAGCAATGATCTTAAAATTAATTTAGTACTTTCGGGCCTTAGTGTAATAACGAAATAAATCATTATTTTCCAACTATCTCTTACAACTGAGTGATTTTCATTAAATTAGAGAATTTTCAACATTCTTTTATAAAAATATTTAAAAGAGAATTATGTCTTACTACACTCTTTTTTAAAAACAAGCGCGACGTCTTTTAGTAATTAAATATAAGAAAAATAGCTTTAGTTCTCAAACAAGTTTTATTAGTAAATGTTTTTTTTTTTTTTTTTTTTTTTTGATTTATATATAAATTATCTCAAGGAATACTCTATTCTTTTGAGTGTATTTATAGAGTTATCCGACTCGAAGGACCCATTAATATACTACTGAAAATTTCTAAATTGATTTGATCTAGATATAAATCACATCTGAATCGAATAATTGATCAAAAATCATAGCTCATTAGTAATGAAAAAAACAATATTGTCGCTTTTGTATGCTAAATAAATTTCAATTCCCTCTCATGACATATTGCCTATTATCTTGCACTGTCACTGATTTACACTTTGAAAGTTCGCTGCCCCCCGACCGGAGACACCCACTTATCTTGCCTACCTGTCTATTTATTGCTATTATTAGAAGAGTTGGTTAATTTCACCAACACTTTCCTTCCCATTTTCTATTGTCTCTGGTCTATCAGGACATGGATTGACTTTAGTGCAAATGCCTGTTTCGACTCGATTTCAAAGAGCCGAAATCTCCTGTCAACAGAATCGATTACAGACCGGAACTCCACTCTTACTTTTATTATTATTCATTTTATTTATTTATTCATTTTACTTTTAATTCCATTGATGATTATCTTGTCATCATTTTGATTTATAAGAATTTTCTTATTATCGCAATTGAGTAGTGAAAAAAATAAATAGATAAATGTTACTTAATAGGGAATGAGAATAATTAAAACGATAACTTAAGAAATAAATTCTGAAATTATAAGTGTTAATCAAGTGATTAATAGCTAATGATATTATACATTTACTCGGAAATATTTATTATAAATAGTTTTTTTTTAATCAGTGGCTAAATTAAGTTTTAGTTCCCCAGGCCATTTTATAAAAAAAATTAAATTAAATAAATAAATAATATAAAATGGATTTTTTTTCTAAATCCAACATTTTTTTTTAATTTTAATAATTATTTGTCCTCGGTTAATCTCCATAAAATGTTTCATTAAGTGTAGAAATAAGTAATATATAGGTAAGTAATACAAATATTGCAAAGTACCTACTATTTTTTTTCTCATAGCTATAATAAGCTAAACACCTAAATCTATTATTTTATCTAAAAATTATAAAATTTTGAAAAAATAAATTTATTTTATTTTTATTGAAAGAAAGAGAATAAGTTTATGGAATATTAAAATAAAATATTTCATAGTTCAAAAAATTAATGTAAAACTTTACTCTCGATTTTTATTCATTTAATTTCTGTAAAAATTAATAAAATGTCTAGATTTATGTATAGCGTGACTCGAATAAATAATAAATATATAAATACTCACAATGATCCCTTCAGAAACAATAATATGAATTTTATTTATAAATATTACAGGCTTTTTTTTAAGATAATGGTGTATACCCAGGAGGCATAGCAATGAAATAGGGATTGATAGTTTAAAATTGTCATCTTGCAGACAAATATTAATTACAGGATCTCACTGATACCTTATTGTTGAACGAATTTCAATTGATGATAATATCATTAGCGTTGTTTGTATTTGTATAGTTTATCTTAAGTTTTGTTTCTATTTGAAGAGTCAAAAAAAAATCCTAACACCCACAAGTTGTCATTCTCAAGAGATATATCGATTTGTATCTTGACGATGGAGACCTGCAGTCTCGTCGAGTTTAAAAAAAGGGTCAAGAAGCGGATTGGGAAGAATGGACCCCCATCGGCACCCCACCGGGACCATCTCGTTCTCGCGCCGTTTTTTATTCCACCATCCATGTCATTGTCTTTTGTCCCGAATAAACGACACTTTTTTTCTGCATTTTTCTAACCATCTCTCGTTTTTATATTTGTTTATCTTCTGTATATGCTGGAACACATTTTCTATTATATACGAGGCAATCTTTATTAACAATATATTTTCGACACACTCGTAGACATGGTAGGAAAATATAAAATAATATATAGCCTCCGGTTTTTTAAACTCTTTCCACGTTTGGTTATATTTATATCCAAATGTTTAATTTATACAAACACCTAACTGAATTAAAGTAGCAAACATTCTTATTCTCTCTTTTTTTTCTTATAAGGAATGCTTTAACGGTGAAATAAATTCTCTCTAACTGAAGCTTCAAGAACGATAGAAAGTTTATAATGACATCTGAAGACAAGCTCGCGTAATATTTTTCTTCTCTCACTTCGATTTCGTAAAATAGAATACACCTCGTTTGCTGATGAGCTCGCGAAAGGCAGTAAAATGGTTAGTTGATGGTCGATTTGTCCCTGATTTCACACACTCAGTTCAACTTATGGATTTTATTTATCTGTGTAGCACGGTATGGGGCCTACAGATCGACGCTCTCCGGGTGGCGTTGCTATCTTCTCACTTGTGAGCTTGTCCTGATCGCGCATTCAAATCACTTATTTGTTGTTTTAAAAAGTTGAGATTCCAGAGTATTTATTCATCAAATTGTCTATCCACGTCAATCATTTGATATAATTATATATAAGTATAATAATAAAAAAATAATTTATTTAAAATTACATACAAAGAAAATAGAAACAAAACATTTTTTATCTTTTGTTTTGTTTGAATTCAATTAAAGTTATACAATCTTCCCACTCTGATCTGATTGCGTATCAAACCATTCATTTGACATTAAAAAAAATTGATATTTTAGGGTACATATGCATTTATCAAAGCTTTAAAATATCTATTTTCTTAAGTTAGTTAAAATAATTAATAAAAAAAACCCATCTAATTTGTTTTTAAAAAATTGAAATTAGAATAATGCCTTTCTTAGGATATTTTGGCTATTTATTTAAAGAGAAAATATTTTAAAAATTTTACCGTTACAAGGAGTTTAGTTTAAGAAAATATAAATTTTAAATTAACATCATTTGAAAATTTATTCATATAAAATAATACTATTTTATAAATAAAGGTAAAGTGCCTTATTTAGAATCCCTAATCCAAACAAGGCCTACTACAAGATCCATATAAGACCTAATATGTGCAAATCAATATAAAAAAATCCAATGTTTAGATATATTCCGCTCTTATATTTTATTTTTTGAATTGAATTGTTACTTCTATTAATAATTTGACCCGACAGCTAAGCGTTTATTTTATTTTTTTAAATCAAATCTTAATAATAAAAATCATGATTTTTTCAAATATATTTGAATTCCACTCGCTCTTAAATAACACGAAATTGCGTTTTTACAGAATATAAATGTCAACCTAACTATGGTAAAACATTTTCATTTGATTCTTTTTTTCGTTCATTTTTATTTATTATCTTAAGACCAACCTGGAAAGAATTATTATTTTTATTTTTATAAATCTATGGTAATATACAAAAATTCTTTATCGCTTACTCCATGCTTGTTAGGTGTAGTGGGTGCATTGATAACATAACAACTATAAAATAGAAAACATTTCACTCTTTATTGCCTCTCTTTTCCCCCTATTTTTAATTATGTTATAACATCAAAAAAATGATTCATATAAAATAGAATCGTAAAACTTTCTACAAAGATATAAATAATAATTATTATTATTGTTTTTATATATGGAAATGATATACATTTATGTATCTAGGAGTATGTAGTACAATGATTCATAATCAAAAATACGAGAAGTTATATATCTAGCTGGTGTAGTGGATAGTTATTTTTTTCTATTCAAGAGCAGATGGCTGGTTAGGACATAAAAACTTCAACGTTTGGATTACCTGAAAATTTATTCCTTTCTACGTTAAACCTATATATTTTTATACATAAAAGAAATAATTAAACATTTTTTTACCCTGAACAATTTATAATTAGTGAAATATTATATTATGTTTTCGTTGATGTATTAAGACATAATATAGTAGATTTAGAATGGTCTTGATATGATTATCAAGGACATAAATAAAATAAATATGAATGGAAAGAGGAGACTAGCCGGTCATATATTTTCGGATTAAAAATGTAAATGCACCCGCGGGTTCGCTGGTTAAGCGATCTCGGGTAAGATAACCCAACACGCATTTCCTTTCAGTGGTGCGGGCTTCGCGCTCAGCCTAATGCCTCATGACACTCGTTGGGGGCCAGAGCATTCACACACACACGCACACTTAAGTAGATGCTACCACCAAAATATCATCTAAACACTCCACCTTTAGCCCAGTGGATTAAGTCATGAATTTGAAATCTTTTTGAATTTAATGAACAAGAAAGTTGATTCAGAATCTTGGCACAGTGGTACAGCTTATTAATTTGAACATCTCTGGCGAATTTGAGCTCTTTAGCTACATCCTTGGGAGTCGGGTTGACCGAGCTTGCTCCGCTTCATCATCGTTGATGACGATGTTCAAGCGGGAGTCCCGGGTTCGAGCCTGGCTAGCATATAAAATTTCTTCCGGCTAAAACTCGCCTACCTCACTAACACTACTAACACTACTGATGTGCTGTCTAAATGGCAATTGTTCCCGATGACAATAAATAAATAAATAAAAAAAGCTTCCCATATCATTCGATATTACCTAATTTTCTGCATTTTCAACTGAATCGTTTGGGGAGTCTGTAGCGATATCTCACTTTCAGAAAATAAATTTTGAGTTTTTTCTGTAAATGCTACTTGCAATTTTTGATTAATATCTTGCTACTTCACTTATGGTTTTCTTTGATATATCCAAACATTCATTAAAAATTATATTTAGTAAATTAATTGTCTAGTTTAATTTTCTCATAAAAAGAGTAGGTAAACAAAACATGTTTAATATCATTTCATTTATTTATTATTTATTAAAAGTTTTACATCAACTAAAATTTGAAGCCTAGTTTTATTCTAAAATAATTTAACGTTATTTCAATTTCAATTTGAAATAGTTACAAATACTTTTTATTTTTGTAAATTATTCAAAACAATATTTTATCATTATGAACTATTACATTTTTATTCTATTTAATAACGGGATGTTTAATTGATTGGGAATCAATGTTACTTCGATGTTGATTTAATCTTGTCATCTAATATGTAGGTTGTTTGGATAAATTCTTTCTAGATTAAGAGGAAACATGAGTCTTAAATTAGTTGAATATGATAATTTAGGAAATTAATTCATTGAGCTAATTTCATGTTGGTTAGCAGAACGATCACGACTTTCATTAATCGGGAATCAATTGGAATATACCTACACCTGTAGGAATATATGTCATCTGATATGGATTAAATTAAAAAAAATGAATGAATTCTACCTGGATTAAGGGAATAGATGAGCATTGAATATGATAATTTGGGAAGTTATCAACGCAAAATAGTTATTCATTGGGCTAATTTCATGTGGATGTAACAGAACGGTCACAACTTGGGAATGTTGCTGCGACCATGTTGGTAGAGGCACGCTCACATAATGGACACTAAAAGCGTATTAATAGACAGTGCGTACAGCTGGCGGGGGTAGGTGGTATCAAGAGGGGAAAGATAGTAAGGCAAGGGGTGCAGGTGGGGAAAAAAAGGAAATGGGGGCGGATCTCCAATTAGCCACGCCTCTCAATTCATTGTTGAGGCCACGCAACGGTGCACAGGCACAGCCATTTGTCTATCTTGAGATACCGATACTTCGTCTCCTGTCACTCAGTCAACTCGACTTACAATTACCGAAGCAGAACATCAACAGTGGGGAGGCACGAAATAACCCTTTAATGAAACCTTTCATTTTACAATCAACAGTTTATAACTTTTCCTATAATTATCTATGCTAAATTTTATATAATTTCCTACAAAATTCAATAAATCTTCTATTCTTTGTTTTCGCTTAGGGAATTTCTTGCCATTTTGGGAAATGAGTCTTTTCCGGTATACGAGAATACTACTCAACGTAATTGAATTTGATTATATTTCTTAAAATTTAATTTTGCTATATTCTAATTATACTTAATTAAAAAGTCGTTGACGGGGGCGTGGGAGGATGGGCGGGCAAGGGGCAACAAATTACTAACTATACATTTTTTTTACAGAACTTTACTTTTTTACCTTCACTCTTCGCTGTTGTTTCTTTGATGAAAACATTAATCATTTCTTTGGAAATAATTTGAATATTACAGGGTAGGGGGTTCAGTAAAATACGAGCTGCTAATTGTGTAAAGGGTTAAACTACATATAGAGTGGAAAAAAAAATTGGAAACAAGGAATAGTCACAAGAAATTAAAACGAAAAATACTTTCCAATTGTATTTCGATAGTGCTTTTATCCCTGGACTAGAATGTTCTCTTTAAATCTTACAATTAACTTACAATTTAACCAGCAACTACTCTTAATATTTCAACTTTTAACTATGTATAAAATTGTTGGACTACAAGAGTAATATTGAGTTGAGACTTAAGAGATTATAATGTTAAATAATTTTGCTTAAAATAGTAAATTAATAATTTTTGGTAATTATATAAATCAAATTATACCTAGATATGTTTCGCTCTTTTAATATTTTCAGGTGCAAGAACCCTAGAATTTAGTGTTTCACAAGAATCAAGAAATATTCTTTATATTGTCTTGTCTTGATTTCAAGACAAGATCAAATCAACAAGCCAAATAACTTGCCAAACTCTAACGTTCTCATAGGAACACCTCATTATACGTCTTTACTTGAATAAATGAAATATGAAATCATTCTTGAAGTATTTTGGAAATTATATTGAAACATTGCTAATTAAACTCTTGACAACGACTCTAAAATTTAGGTAGAATTAAAGACAGAGATTTATGCTGTCTTCTATCTTTTGTAAAATCTATTTCTGCCTGATAGAACAGAGCATTTATTTTTGCTATGAATATGTCTTGCCAATGTACCAACATCCATTCTAAGATAGACGTGTGTATTATATTGATCATTTTCACCATTTTTTGCTTGCTTTTTTTTACAGATTGTACTAAATTCGATGCATCGTTATCAGCCCCGAATTCATCTGGTCAAATGGCGTGAACACGGAGGACCCATCACAGACCTCGAATCCGAACAATACCGAACGTTCATCTTTCCGGAATCAGTGTTCACGGCAGTAACTGCATACCAAAACCAGCTGGTAAGTGCAATTGAAGATATACATTAAAAAAGACCATTTTGGGTTGTATTCTTGGGATTAATCTGTTCTAAGTTGTTCGTAGGATCTTATCTAATATTAAAATTCCATA
Organism: Forficula auricularia; assembly: GCA_024734495.1. Lineage (NCBI taxonomy): Eukaryota > Metazoa > Arthropoda > Insecta > Dermaptera > Forficulidae > Forficula > Forficula auricularia. The sequence continues at coordinate 957,306 of JALMQS010000068.1, forward strand.
AATTTAGATACTTATGTCCACTAGGAAGTTTACCTGGTACTTTTCCTAAATCCAAGATTAGACATTTTTCAACAATTATTTTCAGTTTAGATAACACAAAATCTAATAATCTAATAGTTTTGAACTTGTATCAACTGTATTTATCGAATCACATTACTTTCGGCTCATGCAGCTCGCACATTTTTATCAGGCTTAAAATAGCAAATTTCGATTCATCGAGTCACAAACTATAACAACTGCTCTAAAAAGCGTACGGCCAAGAATTTCCAAGTTGGTTTGCCTCAATTACTAAATCAAAAGTGACATTTAGGGAAAGCGGTGTTGGTTTATAGTCAAACATATTAACCACAGGAGTTTTTTGACGGGTTATAGTGGTGTTACACAAAGAGGAAATAAAAATTTATAAAAATTAAATTTTTTTAAATTATATTTTGAGATTTTTTATTTATCTCTATAGGTACATATTTCGGGTTACGGCCTTCTTCAGGAGGTTTAACAAAAGAAATTTGTCAACAAAAGTCTTTTGTTAAACCTCCTGAAGAAGGGATCGTAACCCGAAATATGTACCTATAGAGATAAATAAAAAATCTCCAAAATATAATTAAATTTTTTTTTATTTTTGTTTCCTCTTTGTGGAACACCACTATAACCCGTCAAAAAACTCCTGTGAAATCAAAAGTGGTTGATTTTTGGAAATGCATGTTGATGTGAAAATACGTAAAATATATCTTAGTTTCTGTATAAATGGCATTTCTAATCCGCTATTCTAATTGACACTAAAGTTAATCGTTAAAAAAAATTGTGTCTTTTTTCACATATACCTTCTGAGGTCATAAAATCCGCCAATTTTACGAATGCATGTTGGCATTTAGTGTTAAACCCGCATTAACTTGTAATGGATTTTTTTGTTTTAGATCACCAAATTAAAAATCGACAGCAATCCGTTCGCGAAGGGATTCCGGGACTCGTCGAGGCTTACTGACTTCGATAGGTGAGTACACCCCCTCGGGGTCTGGGACTTTATCCTCGCCAGTATTACTAGAATAAAATGTATTTCCCTATCCATTTGGAATGACTTTACCAATCATCCCCTCTATCTCACTTCATCCATTTTCTTCCCTTTTTTCACCCTCAAATGGAAATCGGTCTGAATTTAAATTTCCGCGTATTATTTCACGCTCGGCAAGTAACCCCATCGAACAAAAAGGGATTATTCTCTCCCCTACGATTTTTGTTCGCTTTTATTAAATATGCTCATCACATCATCATACATTTTTGAAGAATATATTATTTTATATACCATTATAGGTACTGAGTTACTGAGTAATCAATATTTGAAAATTAATCATATATCATACTTTTTAGCTAGTTTTTTAAAAAAATTTTTTAAATATTATATATTATAAAATTACTTATTAATTATTATTTTTAATTGAGAGAAGGCTTGATCGTTTTTCGAAATCCAACATAAAGCGTATGCTAGTTGTGTCGTCTCTATTGTGGGTTTTTGGCCAAAAGATTTTTTTAGCTGGACTCAAATCAAAAAAGACTAATATATATACTTTTCATTCAAACTGTAGGTATATTTTTCTATTTGCCCAGATACAATCATGATTTCATTCGTTCTTTGAACAATATTATGGCGTTTAGTTTTACACAATTTTATTATATGTTTATCAATATTTTTTATCAAATTTAGTAAAAAGTGTAAAACTATTGATACTTGTATTGGAGGCGAGATCAGACATAAAGGATTAGAATATTTTAAATTGTTACTTTTTGATTTTGATTTATTAAAAAACTTATTATTTTATTACTATTTATTCATTTAGCTAATAGAAGAAAATCAAGTTTCTATTAAAATAATAATTAGTTTAATTTATACCAAATATATTGGCACACTTTTTTGTCACATTTGAACAACAATTTTACCATTATATATCGTATTTATTATTAAACTTGAATTTTTTTATTTATCATAATATACATTTTTTTTTAATAAATTAAAGATAAATTATTGTAGATATAATCATCGCTTGCAAATTTATTTTTTATGGTTTTATAATTTATTTCGCATCTTCTTTAAATTTATCGATTAATTTCAGAATAAATAAATTATTAACGCTAAAACGAACTAGTGAATGATTTTAGATACTTTTTCACACATTGACAAGTTCATTCGCTGTGTTGTGATATAGACGCATAGTCAAAGGGCTGAAAAAAATTAACCCTGGGCTTAGTCAAGTTTGGTCTCACCCAATGTTGTATATGCATGTGTGGCACGATTGATTTTGTATGCATGTAAAGTTGACGAAGGGTGGAAGGGCGGCGCTCTTTCTCTCTCTATCCATTTATTGGTTCAAAAGGGGGGAACTTTGGACATTTTACTGTCTATCGATTGGACTGGCGTTGATACCCAAACCCGCTGCTGGTATTTATTAACGGCGTTCGTGGTGATTGGTCGTCACGTTGCTGCTAGTAGTGTTTGTATGTTTGGGTTGGCAACCCGACACTAGGGAAATCCCCCGGCCCTGTTGCTATCATCGCGCGATTCCATTAGCGTTGTCCGAGCCGCAACCAATCAATCGCACTATCAGCACAGTAGGAATCACAAAATCCAGCCTCAAATTATTTTATTACCTTTTTTATTTTATTTAATTAGCCAGGTCCATTAGGAGATTTTTTTATTAGTTAAAAGCGGATGTTGAGTTTTTTTCGCGTTTTAATGTCAAGTGAAACAAAACGTACCATAAAAGACCACCTTGGGAAATTAATCATTTTTGTTTTGTTTTTTTCAAATTGATTCGTTATCTTGAAACATTAAAGCTTACTATTTCAACAACCGCTAATAAACTTCTTTATTTTATTTATTTATTTATTTTTTGTCTTTGAATTTCACAAATCCTGGTTGATTTCACAATTTTTTTTATGAATTCAATTTTTATTACATTCATTTAAAATTAAAAGGATGTTATAAAGGTAGCAGCATCAAATCCGCAAAGTATCATATATCTACCAATATATAAATGAATGTTTAGAAGCTACTATCGTTTGAATATTGGTTGCTTTTTATGGATATAAAACAAGATAAGTATTTAAATTATCTTTCACAAGCAAGTAGAAAAAAGATACATTAATTCCCTCTTACCTTTGGAATTTCGCAGGAAAATATTTTAAGGACAAACCTTTGCTATTTATTTTCTCTTCTCCTTCTATTTTGTAAAATTTCTTATCAACGTCTTATTTGCAAACAAATATTTATATAATATAGAATGGGCTTGTTTCTTATAATGAAAAATATTTCAAATAGTGATCATTAGTCAAATTATCATTTAAAACTTAATATATGATTATTATTACATATATAAATGTGTTTTTTGATTAAATATTACTTTGTTGGTAATTATTATCACAAATTAAAATTTTCACATTTTTTCTTAAGAGAAGCATATTTTTTAATTTATAAGGCTTTTATATTATTATACAAAATTGAAACAAACTTATAAACATGTACTATTAGTAGGAATGAATTGACCGATTTTCGAAATTTTATCAACTCTGCTTAGGCTAGATCTTAATAAATACACAAAATATTAGCGAGAATCATGATAAGGGTGAAATCCATTCAAGATAGGAGTATATAGAATCGATATGATGGTGCTAATTCGCCCCCTGACATCTTTTAGGAACTTTTTTTTGTGCTGAGAGTTAGCAAATATATTGAGAGTTAACAAATATATTCATACGAGGTGGAATGTTCTCGGATGGCGAGTGCCCCAATCGTTTGCTGTTTATTGCCAATATCAAATTAATTTGAATCACTCTTATTTTTATTAATTATTTCCATCAAAATTAATAAGTCATCACTAGTAAGGTAAAAAAACTCACTAAATATTAATAATTTTTTCCATTTTTATAAAAAAATATTAATTTAATATATGGAATACATAAATGAACAATATAATATACTAGTATTAAAAATACCTCATAATGAAAATAAATAAAAAAATATTATACTTATCTTGAAGTTATCGGAAGATAAAGTCAATATTGTCGTTAAAACCTCATTCGCCAAAAATTTTTGAAAAATAAACACCCAAAGTCAAATTAGAGAAAAATTTGATCGTCAAATTGTTTGTCCCTATGACTTCTAGAGACTGTTATTTTCTCCTTTCTCAAACCCTTCAGTCATTCATCCCTTTGCATCCTTATCTTTAAAAAAGGCGATGATCATCGTTCCTTATTTCTCAGCTCTTAAAAATGTTTTTTTTTCCTTCTCAGGGACTCTCTTTTCTGGTGAGTTTGTGGATGGCAACCCCCGTCGAGATCCCGAGCTGTGGCATTACTTCTTCTCCTATACCATTTTTTCTCTTTTATTTCCTCATCCTGGCCAGAACTTATAATAAGAATATGTTTTCCATAGTGCCATCTATATACCATTCTTCCTTTGTAGGTCTACCTCCTAATTAAATTGAATTGGTCATATTTTCTTAATGATAGTTTTTATTCTGATAAATCCCAATTCACTAATTTTCATTATTATCATTTCACTCAGTTTTACTATTTTTATTTGATATAATAATAGCTTCATCCATAGCGGGTTCTGAACATGTTCAGGATTTTTTTCTGCTGTCGACGCTAATAATAAAATTTACCCAAAATATTTTAAAACGTTTAAATAAATTAAGTGGATATCGATGAGGCAGTCCAAAAAAAAAGAAGATAATTTACACTATCTTTTTATTCATAAAACTTACGTTTCGGAGGCTATTCCCTCCTTCTTCAGAGCTTTGAAAAGGCAGTGAAGGAAATCCAATGCGGCATTCCCCTCTGTCTCCTCTTTCAGTGTCAGGGAATGCCGTATTGGATTTCCTTCACTGACTTTTCAAAACCCTGAAGAAGAAGGGAATAGCCTCCGAAACTTCGGTTTTATGAATAAAAAGATAGTGTAAATTATCTTATTCTTTTTTGAACTGCCTCATCGATATCCACTTAATTTTTACCGTTGATATTACTTTACAAAATGAACCTGAACCACAAGCGAAGTTAATAATTATCATTCAAATCATCTCACTCCCTACCATTTACATTTTATAGGTCTACCTTCTTCTCTAATTTATTTATTTAAAATAAAAATTATAAGTGAACTAATGTTCGGAAAAAAATAAAATTTGTCTTACTTATTAATATTAATGTTTTTTTCTAATAAATTCATATTTAATAATTCTCATTAATAACGTCACAGTTACCTAAGAATTTAATTTTTTGTTTATAGATCCATGTCTTAAATTAATTTATATGTTCATAAGTAGTTTTCCTGGTAAACTTTAAACTAACAATTCTCATTAAACACTCACCTGTTAGTTATCCACTTGGACGTATAAAAAGTTACTCTTACTTTAATTATTCTTATTTTCTTAATGATAGTTTTTATTCTTGAAAATTCTGACTTAACGATCCTAACTATTAGGTATTTGTCACTAACTTTTATCTACCATTTCTACTTTATAAGCTTACCCTTACTTTAAATTAATTATTCATGATGATAGTTTTTTCTGGTAAATTCCATTTTAACAATTCTCATTAATATTTGTCACACGCCTGTTCTTATACCATTTCTACTTTATAAATCTACATCCTACTTTAATTTAATTATTCATAATGATAGTTTTTTCTGGTAAATTCCAATTTAATAATTCTAATTAATATTTGTCACTTTTAAAAGATTTTTTTTACCCATTCGATAAAACGATAAGAAATTTTATTAATTCTATTTCATCAAACAAATCTACTTCTCCTATCTTTCAAATGACCCTATTATACTAAAATCCCTTTCTAACACACACACATAGAAATACACACACACTCACATAAAGCAACCTTATAATCCGCCTATGGCTATTTACAAGACAAATTACTTGTGTTTAAATTCAGTTAAAGACAAATTTAATTCCACGGCAGTTGGCTATCGCGATGGTGTTAATACTAAATAGGGTCCCGGGGGCGCCGTGCCTAGGCTTGGGCTCCTAATGCCCTCCGGTGGCCAAAAATTACGGGAGCTTTTTCATTGTCTAGATCTCAACTTGTCATTAGCAGATAGGCTACTTATACTTAACCGCCTTCTCTATACACTCAGATCTGTATTTTTAATTCAAGCGAATTAATTTCTATTTGTTCAGGTGGTGGGTTTTTGTTTCACCCTGTTTTCACCCACGCATTCTCATTTTTCACCCCCCGTGCTAATAGATCGCGCCGAATACGATAATTATAATCATCATATACACGCATTCAAGTTACTCACACACTCTGACGAAAGATTAATTATTTTTGTTAATGAAATTTAATAACGTGAACCTGCTTGGGTCAAGGGCGAATGCAGGGGGGGAGATTTTTCTTTCGCTTAACGTCTTTTCAAGATGGTCATTAGCGCGGCTGCAGGTCAGTCTTAGGGTAAAAAACTCACCTGCCTTGAAGGCATTTTCTCTCTTTCTCGAATACTCGAAACATCCATTCATTTTCACACACATATTTTTGTTCATTCAAAATTTCAGATTTTTACTTAAAAGTTAAGATTAATACAATATAATTTTAAAATATATAGGCACCATTGGCCTCATCTAAATCAAATACTTATTAAATAATTCAGATTGTTTGAATTTTTAAAATGAAAAAAAGATATGATAGACCTCGAGCATATCCAATTAAAGTTTTTGCCCTCAAGTGCATTAACTAATTTCTATTTAACAATAAATTTTATATAATAATATATTTTTATTAATAATTAAAGGTCATCATATTTTTTCAGATTATTTTTCTCTTAAATTGTTGAATTTATAAAAAAATCTTCATTTTTAGGGTTCTGTTTAAAAATTGAAACGGGACCTTATTAGTGATCCTATATTATATCTGTGTTGTCTTTTTATTGAATTGTTAGAGACAACTAAATTTAGAAAGTGTTTTTTATACCTCCTAGAATTAGTGAGACTTGCTTAACTCCATACAAGTCACCTAAAGTCAAACTAAAGTTTTCATTTACATAAGCTTGCTACTAATTTTAAAATTTAAATTTGGGTTTAAGCCCACTTTTTTGAATGGAATGATGTTTTACCTAGAAAGTACAACCCCTTTAGTCCGGAGTCCGAAAAAGAAATTCCAGGGATAGCGAAAGAGTTAAGGTACCTGTGGACGGGGGTCTTGAAAAAAAAAATATGTTACGAATGCATTTGTTCGGTTAGTGGGTAGGTATCTAATTTATTCGCGAAGGGGTGTTGAATATGTGCTCAAATGAGTCTTTATTGGGGATTTATTGAATTCATGTCGTCAGAACAACGCCAGAGTGACTTGGATGCATGCTTGGAGGAAACCTGTATAGTTTAATTCCAACTTAAAAGAGTTTCCGGAGCCTACAATTTTCATTTATTATAATTAATCAATCAATTAAATAATTAAGAATCTTGATTAATTACTATATTAGATAGATCTAGGAAATAGATCTTTTAATAGCTCAATAGCTATTGTTTGTTTTTTTATTGTTAATTTATCACCATAGCAGCCATCGAAGGAGAATTCCTTTTTGACCCATCAGGGTATTGAATAATTGCATTTGCATGTAGGTAACGTTATTCAAGTGAATTCCACCAAAAGAGTGAAATTGGTAGCATTAATACCAATGTTTGTCTTTCGTCGAGAACATTAACAAAAAAAAAAAAAAAAACGAATGTTTGTCGATGTTGCAATGTTGTTGATCTGATGACTCTGTTCTTAATGGACAGGTCATGCTCCCCTGGCACTCTGCAGACATTTTATTTTAGAATATGCCAAGTACGTTAGGCAGAATTAGCATAAGAAATTACAAAAAACATGAATGAAAAAAAAATTGTACAATACTATCCAAAAAACAAGTGGTCTTTAGTGCTGAGGCAGGTGGGTTAGGAGAAGGGGGCACTCAAAAATTTTGCTGAGCTGGAATTTAAAACCCAGGTTTGGGAGTTACGGTCGGACTCGGTGTAAATTTATTACTCCATTCATTGCATTCGTTTTTGGATGTAAATAATGCAAAATAAGGTGATGGTGGGAGCAGTTGATGAGTTCTCTGCAAATAAATTAAATCATTATAAATTAATGTGCCTTTAATCGTAATTCTTATTTTTAGATTTTTCTGGCATATTTTGCATATAATTTTATTGAAAATAAAAAATGATATCAAGCCTAGTCAGCCGTGTTGCTTGCATCTCTGAAATCAATACAGTCTGAAAAGAGATATTTGGGAACTAAATCCTGTATTTATAATGGTTTTATCGTATAAATGGTATTCTCACTAAAGACATAAGTTTGCCCTTTACAAAAAAGTATTCCGAAGTTAATTTATGTCTATAACCAACTTCTCTAACTCGTGCAGTGTATTTTATGCTTACGTATTATATTTTTGTTTATTCTTTTAGGATATCACTATAGTACAAAAGACAACAAGAAAAAATGGTCTAATAAATAAATTATCTTTCACGAATAAACATTCAGATATTTTTCGTTATCCAGAATCCAGATTTTCTAAACTAAAGAATAAAATTAGAGTATTTCCAGCATTTGAAAGTCAAATATCAAGCTAGAATTTGTTTTACTTTTTTATGTTCATTTTCTCTTTCAATTTTGGACTAAACATATGTTATTTGAATAAAACAACCTTTTCACCTGCACTCCTTTCTTTTGCATAGAGGTGGGTTAATGGATTTCAACTCTATTTAATCTTGAAGGCCCTAAATAATACATTCTCAGCGGATATGTTAAGTGTCCACAATCACCGGTTACCTCTGACTACGAGATATAAAACCTGACTTAAATTATACGTTAAGTTCGTTTAATTGGAATTGCCACAATTATGGAAGTCGTTTTTCAGAGGGTTCCTTCCATTCCACACCAGTGAAAAATTAAAATTTCTCCATATCCCATTTTCGAAAACGTGTTGGCAGGAGGTGTTAAATTTACTGGAACTCATTCCCTTTGGCTCGGGCCGGCGCCACACTCTTTGATGTACCTTTTTTTGTAATTACCCCATTTTTAAACACCTTTCGGCATGAACCCCGAAAATGGGGCGGGTTTTAGGCTAGAGGATTTTCACTTAAAAAAAAGGAAAAAAAAGAAAATTGCATTTCTGCAAAACGACCGATACAAAAAAACAAAAGAAAGAAAAAGAATTAATTGATTGCAATCATCATCAACACATCAAAAACACTACCAGCATGATCTTTATCATCAGACGTTGATTTTTATCCATGAGCTAATAAAATGCATCCTGGTGCAAATGAGAAATGAAAATACATTCACAATCTTTGTTGTGAATCATCTATTCACACACATTCACACAAATATACATAAGTCTACGTTACCTATATAAAGTAGATTTTAGTTAATTAAATTTAAAATGTTGTTGAGTTCATTTCCAGGCTGAAAGTTTTATTATTATTCTCTTTCATATATTATTTTTCATCTTGAAGGATTTTTGATAAAATACTTTGATATCTAAAAAAGGGAGGAATTAATCTATATTTTATATTCACATCATATGATTTATAAAGAGAGATACGAGTATAGAATATTTCAGTGCTAAATCACACTTTTTAAGTAGTAGATTTGATTACCTAAGTAAATTTAAAATTACATAAAATCATGTGTTTCTAAGTGGTAAATATGGAACAGTTCATCAACATAACAAATGCTGAGAACCTGAAAAGTGGGATATTACACTGGAACTATTTCGTGTTATACATGACACCGAACATTGGCTGGACTGCACGAAAGGTATTTTGACAATCTTCTCCAGCCCGAAGACAGTTTAAAAATAGAGTAAAAATTTAGAGAGACACCAGGATCAGCCGAAGAATCAAGCTACAGTTTTTACTTATGCTGCGTGGTGCTGTAACCGCAGACTGACCTAACCAGCCTCGATCGTCAATCTGCCTATAAGAAGATTCTAGTAGGTTCTGATATCTATTGTATATTATTCCTTTATTTCCTAAATGATTTTTTTTCTAAGTAATTCCATCTGATGCAACAAGCATTTTCCTAACTTTGCTGCTGTGATTATTTAAAGATGCTGGACAATTATATAATTATACAATTATAAAATACTGGTTGCTTGAGATGATTTATCAATTATATTGGTTCATCAAATACCTATCTTTTAGTTTTTATGAAATTCAAAATTCACAAAATCGAAAAGATTGATTAATATGGTTTTATAGATTAAAAAATTAGATTAATTTTAACAATTTATTTCAGAACCATCATAGAAATTCACCGTTTACTAATTTTTTAGTTAACAACTGAGTTAAAGTTTACTCTAAACTTACCATTCACTGAACCAAACAGTTCAAATGGGTAAGGAGTTCCCTCGTGGTGTTCTTTAAAAGTGTCATTGGGGTATTCACTAGGGTTTAAAATTTTATATTATTCTAGTATTTTGAAAATATTATTAAGATTCTATCATTTTTAGTGATGACATTTATTTATTTATTTGAAAGAGCAAAATGATTTCTATTTTTTTTAGTGATTTTTCTTTAAATTTTAATATAATTAATTCGACATGTAGGTTCCTAATTCAAACATCTCATTATAAATCAGTCGACTTTAATTTATTTGTTCAATCATTTATTTATGGGAAATAAGTAGACATTTCATTTATTTTTTCAAAACTAAAAAAATTAAAAATATTTAATTTCAACTGATCATCACTATTGAATTTTATTTATTTATTTATTTAATAAAGTAATGAAAATTAATTTTTTTTTTAATTTAAAAATATAAAAATTCTAAGTAAGTAGGTTATATTTTAAAATTTTTTAAAATTTTCATTACTTTATTAATATAAGTTTCACCAAAAAAATAAGCTGACTTGTTCTGATGTGGCCATCCACTTGACTTTACCATACAACCTGGCCCCTCACTTACATTTATATTTAATAAAATTATTTATAATCATGTAGGGGGGGGGGTAGTTTTTGCATTTTTAGACTCCCAGGGGCTCACTGATTATGTATACAAAATTTGGTTGAATTTAGTAAATGGCCGAGATTTTCATTTTTTGCCCCCCCCTCCCCCCTTCCCATTTTGGGCAGTTAGATATTGCATTTTTAGACTTCTGGGGGTCCACTGATTATGTATACAAGATTTGGTTGAGTTTTCTCAAATGGCATAGATTTTTAATTTTTAACTCCCTCCTCCACCCCCCTTAATTTTCGGTCGATATACACCAAAATCTAATCAGCTCTTAATCTCAATGGACCAAAACTACGTGTGAAATTTGGTTTCGATATTCAAACTAGTTTTTGAGCTAGCTCGTCCACAAAAATTTGGTAACGCACAGACTAACGGACAACCAGACAACCAAACAACCGGACAACCAGACAACCTGACAACCAGACAACCAGACAACCAGACAACCAGACAGACTACCAGACATTTTGACAAAACAATTATTATCTCGAAAAATATAATTTTTTCGATGTTCACTTATTAGAGATTTTTTGTAGAGCGACATGCCATGGTTTAGCTCAATTTTTTTAGTCAAAATAGTTTCAGCCGTTTTTTATATATTTCGAAAAAAAGAAGGAAAAAAAAACACTTTTTTTTGCACGATTACAATACTTGACCATACCCTGTATGGTAAAGTAAAAAAATATTTATTGAAAAATATTTTGCATTAAGAGTTTATTTCTTTATTTTTATTTTTTTATTTAATTCTAAAAAAATGTTATTACTACTTTAGTTGACATTTCTCATATACATTTTTAATAATGAATGTAGTATACTGTCTGGCTTAAAGAGAGGGATAGTGAGTTAGGGTAAGAACTAAATGGGTGGAGACTTCACTTCCTACGGAAGAAGAAGAGGCGGGGTCTGAAATTCATTCCTTTTGTGATATAAAACAAACAACTAATGGATATTCCTAGTTTGCTAAGGCAATGATAAAAAAAACGATTGAGATTAGAATAACGTGAAAGTTCCCTCGATTCCTTGACCAACATGAGAAATATCAAATATAAAAAATAAATAACACTCAAAAAATTATTATATTTTATCTTAATATTACTATAATAACTTATATACTGGAACATATTACTAAGCCACACCGCAATTATTCATAACGATAACACTTGATAATTAAACCTACTTAAATAATGATTAGGGAAAAGTTGAAGTAGAAATGTGAAAATAGCAAATAAAGCTCGTAACTACCTGATAATACACGGTATTTTTGATGAATAGTTTTTTCATATGTGATAGTTAAGTATCAAATAAATAATAGCGTCCTTAAGAATATGAAGAATGTCAGCATTGGTTCTCCTTCTATGATTCTCCCATTATTTCTACTTTTTTTTTGTTCGGGATTGTTTATCATTTTTATAAGAAAATTCTCAAATTTTTACCATCGATTCATTGAAGTTGATCGTCTGTCCCACTACCGAGAAATAAATTATTGAAAATTGTCCTTTTAATTTGAAAGTAAATGGACCGAGCTTTTAAAAGGGCTATAACTTCTATACAAATTATACCATTTTCAACAAATGTATACTGTCAATAATTCAACTCTTATTAATCGAATGATACATTTTTCAATAGATTTGACACTCTAGTTAATTAGTTATTCATAAAGGTAAAAATAAAAAGGTATTTGCAGCCAACAGAATATAACAAAAGCACTAGTGTAGAATTTCAACTCTATTTCTTGAAATCGTTTTTGGGTTAAATAAATATTTTTATTATTAGAAAAAATTTATCTCAATATTCTTTTTATTAATATTATCAAAACAAAAATTTGTATTCGAAATTATTAAAAATTTAGTACCTAATCAGGAGTGGTCACTCTGCAGAAATAGAAAAGATTTTTTCGTAGATCAACCAGATAGAGCTGCTGTCCCGAATCTCCTTAAGAGGAAATCTTCAACAGTTTTTATCATTGCTTCTCTCCTGAGATAATCATCAATCGTTTCATTTTTTTTTGTTGAAAATCATCAACCGTTTGGGACGCTTGTCGTCGGTGAATAAGACTAAAATTATTAAGAGGGAAATTTACTTTTCGCCCATAGGTTCCTGCCAATATATTATGTCAAGGGGGTGAATTTGCGTTATCTTAATAATTATTTTTCTTTAATAGATGTCACCCCTATCGTATTTTTTCTTCGATTCTTTTATTTTCTCTCCGACATACAAGGCCTAAGTAGCAACAGTTTCTATTTTTTCATTTTTCTACTTTTTCTAAGCATCATCCATTCTTTTTCTTTTACCCGGTATTTCTCTTTCTTAGGTAAAAATTGTAGGTCTCAGGAAAAATAGAAACAAAACAGAAAGTCAAAAATAATTTTCATTTTGATTATATAAGTAGATATTAATAAATAATAGGAGCTTTGAAAATGAGTTGAATTTAAAAAATGAAAATCATGTAATTATTGGGCGTAGTCTCTATTACATTGAAAATTTACTTTTTACTAATTAAAATAGTCAAAAAAAACAAAAAAAGAAAAAACAATTGTTACTGTGATTAATATCTTCAAAAATAAATAAATAATTTCTTTGATTTACTTTTGAATATAGATTCTTAATATTTTATGTAAATATTATGCAACTAAAGTTTCCGTATATTTGTTAAGTAGTATTTTTATTTATAGAGTAATGATAACAAGTGAATTTCCGTCTATGTATTCGCGAATTTTCCCCATTTATAAGGAATTTCAAAAGCTTTGAATACATGTTACCTAGAATTTAAAAAAAGAATAAAAAAAATGCTTTTTTAATCAAGTTTAAAATATGTAAAAATTCGTAACGTTAACGCAGGCTCAAAAAAGAATGTTAAAGAAAAAATTCATTGCAAATAATTTTAACACTTTTCCATAAAAATATCAATTAATCACACTAAGCTCGAAAATAAATATTTCACCAAATTTTGGAGTATAATCACAATAATGATCCGGGGTTCAATGACAATTCTTAAATCTTGATCTTGCTATTTTAAGTGATGTATTGGTCTTCATCTTGCTTTTCTACAAGACCAAGACCAATACTGCAAGACAAACCAATTCTGCTCATCACTATCGAATATTAATCTGGCGATGATTATGAATTTCATTACACTGGTGATTTTTTATATCCACTAATTTCTAGAAATTTAAATGACTTATTTTTTTATTTTTTTTTCATAATCTATTTTCAAATTATTCTCATCTGGTTGTAATTTTTTTTTACTTTATTTATAAATCTATCTAATGAATATTATATTATCAAATTGAGATTTCAATTAAAGCACAGATGTGCTTAAAAACGATCATTATTTATTTATTTTTATTTTGAATATTGATATCATTTGATAAGATATAAATGTGTTAAAAAAAATCAAAACTTGGTCATCCGCCCCCGTCAATCATCAACGCCAACGTCATTTGCATCCAAATTGCTTTCCAATCCTCATTGGCGATGATCGTTCTTTTCAGTAATTGACCATTCGATTTCAATTCGCCTTCTAAGCTCATATCGCTACCCAAAGACCAATCGTAATTTGATGTGTTTTTTTTTAATTGAAGAAAGTCCTGCCATTTAATTTCTATTGATCGTTTTATCAATTAAGCGGCGAGTATGAAATGGATACGATATGATTATAAAGATGGCATTGAAAATTGAATTTCCTCATTGATTACTCTAATATTTATCCTGGGTGTGTGTGTGTGTGGGTTCGTTTTAATGTGTTTTGGGTCGGCCACGAAAGGGAATCCATCCCGGGCTCGAATCAACGTGTAATTAGTCAATCTTCTTCACTCTGCGCTGCTAGAGAATGAATCGGTCTTTTTTATTTTTTTTATTTATTTTTTTAATTAAATACATCGCGTTGAAAAGCTTTCTGAGTCACTTGATTTGGTGGATGTGCTGGGATATGTGTGTGTGTGGATGTGTTCATGAACTTATGTGTGGTTCTTCTACCTTTAAAAGATTGAGTTCTACTTTGGACCATCCACTCCTGTTTGTTTATATATATTTTTTTTTCGATCATCTTTTTAATTTTTAGTATTTTTTTACTGTAATTGACTTTTACTATATAAAGAGAATGAAACAACTGTGTTTAAGTATATGAATAAGTCATCTTTATTCTCCAAGTATGTATGACAATTGATTGCTGATTTTTAATTTACTTCATTATCCTTATATGTAAAAACCATTCAACATTACCAAAAACAACATTTTAATTAATATTGGTGAAAATATCAAGATTGGCGTGACATCTCTTCGAGATTTATAAAATTAATAATTGTATGTAATGTAATAGCGAGTCACCCCTCCTGACATACTTATATTGACAGGAAGTTATCAAGGAAACAATTTCTATTCTCCCATAAGAATAATATACATTTACTTCCCCTTTAACTAGATAGGGTCTATGATTTTGACCAATAGAATGATGGATGATTCATCTCCATGATTTATAAATTTAATTGGGGATTCGTATAATTAAATGTGCACATTATATATATTTTATACAAAAATTAATCAGGGATAACTCGCTTATGAAGTAGGAATAAATCAATAAATAATACACATACGTAAGTAACATGCAACAATAGAAAAATATGCTGGCTTAAGGGGATTCCCTGGCCGACAAGTCAAAACTTGTAGATGCGCGCTCAGACTGGCCGCGGTTGAATCTTTCTATCTTCGTTATAACCCCCGATTCAAAATTATCGGAGGCCTAAAATCAATCGAAAGTTCCGATCTTTCGGAATCGGAGTCGAACATCCCTAATATCTACCCTTAAATAATTTAGAAATTTATTTTAATTAAAATAATTTCAATTTTTTAATTTCTATTTTATTTCTCTGTATTTTTTTTCATCTTGGGAATAAATATGATCATCTAGAATCGTCTTCATTGATAAACCAAGTAATTAATAACCAAGTTTTCCATTTAGAATTCTATTAACCGACTGGATATGTGAACTATAAAGCGGACCGACACCAGCAGAAGCTGTCTGTCCGTCCATTAATCGAATGACTGAAATTTCCTTCTCGGACCGATAGAAAAACAAATTCGAAGATCGTAACGATAAACTAACATGTTTTACAAGAAAAATTAATAAAATTTTCTAAGTTAATGGAACCGTTTTTTTTAATGGATTCTTAATGAACCCTAAACAAGTAATTTGGATTTTTTTTCTATCGATCCATTTTGATTAAATGTCTCAATTCGTTCGATAGAAAAGTCAAATTTTTTTTCTAAGTGTATGTGTGTGTGTGTTGGGCTGCGTGGGTGTGTATAGGTGTGCTCGCGCGTTCACTTTAAAGAACCCTAAAGCCGTATAATCTATCCTTCAACAAAATCATTATTTTTGAATAGGCCACTTACCTGAATAATAGCCAATAACTGGACCAATATTATACACGCGGGCCTCTAAAGACAGGTAAGGAAAAAGTAAATTAGGATGCTTGTCCGATGCTTCATTGATTGCTTCTAATTTACCCGGAGGTAAAAATAAAGAAAAAAAAGCCGGCATATTTTTTTACGAACCTCCAGCGCTGCAGCGGCCGATGGACCATAGAAAGGTGTCGAAGGCCTGTCTAACCAAAAGGCCCGTGATGATTTAAAGTCCGAAAAAGGACCGGCAACAAACCTTGCGGAAGCTAAAAAAAAAAAAAACAGAAATCCCTGACCTCAACATGTGCTTCCAAATTAAAAGGCTACTTAGTGGTGATTAGGGAGGGACCTCGAGATTCCATCTCCATGCCATTCAATTATGAACTCCGAGGAAGAGAGGAAGAGTTATGGAGCGTGGGGACGCGGGTGACCCGGGATAGTAGTAGCTCTCTAGATAGATTACGATCAGGAGAAAGAAACCCGATATCCGGGATTTATTTCTTAATTTTGAAAAAAAGCCCAATAGAAACAGAAAAATAATAACCTGCATGCGCCTATGTAAATTCCATATAAAATAGAAAAACGTATTAAAAGTCAATTCATAATTAAATTCTAATCATTGACATAATAAATAATAAACATTTTTATAATAATAAAACTTGAGTTAGATATGAGGTAGGTTTCACAAAAAATAAATAAAACAAATTTGAGTTTTGAATTCGATATATTTCGGGAGTTAGCCCATCATCAGGAGTCTAAGAAAACAGTTTTCTTGACTCCTGATGATGGGCTAACCCCCGAAATATATCGAATTCAAAACTCAAATTTGTTTTATTTCTTTTTGTGAAACCTACCTCGTATCTTACTCAAGTTTTATTATTATATTAAAATGTTTCACCTAGAACCAACATCGAACTCCTTAAAAGTTATTATAAACATTTTTGTTAAGGGAGAGTGATGTGGGTTCTTGGTGAAACATTTTAAATAAAGTAAATGAAAATTTTGAAATTTTTTTTAAAACTTTTTAAATTTAAAAACTTTAAATACTAGTAGGTGAAAACTTCACATAAATAAATGATCATATGCTTATTTAGGACGACTCCTATATATATATATATATCGGGGTATAAGCCCATCTTCAGGAGTTCACAAAGTTCACAATAATAAACACACAATTGTCAAAATTCAACAAAAGCTAGAGTCATTTGTAACAGGGAATTAAAACTATTCTTCTAATGGGAGAAAAGATTTTGTTCCCCAATTACAATCTGTTTTATTTCTTAATTTTGAAAAAAACAAAACCCCAATAGAAAAAAATATCCTGCATGCACCCTTGTAAATTCCATATAAAATAGGAAAACGTATTAAGTCAATTCATAATTAAATTCTAATGATTGACATAACATTAAAGGAGACAATAAAAGAATTTATTTTTTAAGCAGAAGACACCCTCTTTTATTGTCTCCTTTAATTTATAAAAATTCTGCTACTCTCGGCAAAAAGAAAATTTCAATTTAATTAATATAACAAATAATAAATATAGTCCAAGAGCTGGTGACACATTTTTGAGTACGGATTTGACCCAACTAGAAATAATGCGTAATAGTACCGTCTATGATAGTTGTACAAGGAATGGCCAGTCTGGCTGGTCTAAGCAGGTGGACCAGGTACTGCGCATGGTGTGAGTGCGGTAAAAAATACATATGTGTTAAAAATATTTTTGACCCACAATGAAATTATAAAAATTATAATTTATAGTCAATTATAAACATAATATATTCACCCCAGACCATTTGAGTGGTGGGACGTGGAACCAGACCACCCAAAGTGTATTTTTAAAACATGCAAAAAATAGCATCATGCTATCATAGACGGTACTATTACGCATTATTTCTAGTTGGGTCAAATCCGTACTCAAAA
This sequence comes from Forficula auricularia, assembly GCA_024734495.1. Classification (NCBI taxonomy): domain Eukaryota; kingdom Metazoa; phylum Arthropoda; class Insecta; order Dermaptera; family Forficulidae; genus Forficula; species Forficula auricularia. The sequence goes on from JALMQS010000068.1 coordinate 975,615, forward strand.
ATGTGTCACCAGCTCGTGGACTAATACGCGATTGGCAAATAAAAAGGTAAAACAATTTAACGTTTATATAAAATTTATTCAGTAATTAACAAAGGGAAAGGTTTTATATTTGTGGAGTGGTGTAGATGGATCAAGAAGAGGGTTTAGGAAAGGTACAGGCCATTTGGAGCCTGGTTCCCGTTCCGCGATGTCTTGCGTAAAATTGAATACGCCGTGTGTGGGCTGTGGGCGCTGCTCAAGATATTGTATTATATAGGTTTTGTTGGTCACCAAGCGAGCAGTGAAAAATTCTGGCAATTTTGAACACCACTTTTTTGATGAAACGAATTTTTAGATCATACAAATTAAAAATAAACAAATAAATAAATTTCGAAAAAACAATTTTGGGGTTGGAAATATAAATGGATAGCTGAAAAGATTTATAATACACCAACAAATTTATATGCTTCTCTCGTCATATTTTAAAAATCGATTAAATGTTAAATCCAACAAATTCGTAAAATTCAAATAACAAAAGTACAATAATCTTTTAATGAAATATGATAATGCAGATTGAAATTGTGAATTTTGTGATTAGTATAAAGTGTTTTAAAAATTAGCTAACAAAATCCGTCCATTACACGTATTGCCTTGCATTATTATACGCTAAATATTTACAAATGTATTTCCTCTAGCGTGTATGTCTCTCTGTATGTGAGTGTATATGGATGTGCATATATGTATGCATATGGGCTGGTTTGTATATGTATATGGAAAGCATGATTAGGGTGGGCTGAGAGGGTGTTTTGGGGGGTGATTTCCATAATATCCATTTGCTATCGGGAAGTGTAGGGAAGCTCTCGGGGGGCGAGGCGAGTGCAATTTCACAAATTAGCGCAGGACATATCGCGAGTTAATGCGCGCCTGCGCTTTCCATTGGAGGGCTAGGGGGTTGTTTTGAGGATGGGTTGCCAGTGCAATTAGCGCCCCTGCCGATCGAACAAAGGCAAAGGCCACTTTGCATACAAATTTCGCTATACAAAGTGGATCTCTCGGATGAGGCGGCCGTTTTCCTTCCGAGAAGAACATATTCCACGTTTTCCTCCTCATCCTACTCTTCTTGATAAAAATTTTTAATCAAGTTTCATTCTTCTAAGATTAAACTTTCTTTTTTAAATACATTTCGCAAGTTTTGCAATTTTGTTGAATAAAATCGGCCAAAAAAAAGCATATCGAATTAACATGAGTGGAATATTTTACAAAATTTACTTTTTTTAATTCACATATATACTTAAATTATTTAGATTAAATCAATTTAGAGAATTTGGAAAGTTTTGATACAGCAGATTTTGAGAAAAAGTGAGAGGAATTCTTGAAGGTTGAACGATACAAGAAGGTAGGAATCGAATTGTATTTTTTTGAAGTCATAGGGATCAAACAATTTACAAATGAGCTAATTCTTTCTGAAGTAGCTGATTAGGTCTTGAATATGTTTTATTATCAAAACTCATATAAAATCTCTGAAAACTTTAAAACATAATTTTTTTGTCTCTATAAGCATTTTTGATAACTTTCAAAATTGAATCATCCATCTGTTGTATGTATGTGTGTTGTCTGCGAAATGTCCGACAGTCCATCTTCCAAAGAGGTCTATCAGAGGTAGTCATTGGAATTTATGATAATTTTTTCATTCACCCAAACATTTTGTTTCATAATCCCAACAAGTAATCATGTAATTTTAGTAAACGAACATAATAAAAATTATAAAGGGTTGGAATTAGTGGTGTTTCACAAAATAAAAATTTAATTAAGGTTTGAGGATACTCTATATATATGTTGCTGTAAAACCCCGTTTTGAACGGGTTCTTACTAGTTTAAACGCGTTTCACTGAATACCTTTGTGGCAACTAGAATTTACTGATGTTGGTTGAGTTTGGTCCAAAGGTCTAGATTCTTCATTTTTGACCTTCCACCTCATTTTGGGTGTTTATTTTCAAAAAAATTTTAAACGAAAATATCAAAAATTACATCTTCATTAGATGCAAAGTTGTAGAGGATGTAATTTTTGACATTTTCGTTTAAAAAACTTTTTGAAAATAAACTACTCAAAATGAGGTATAAAGTCAAAAATGAAGATTCTAGACATTTGGACCAAACTCAACCAACATCAGTAAATTCTAGTTTCTACAAAAGTATTCAGTGTAACGCGTTTTAACTATTAAGAACCCGTTCCTACTAAAAAACGGGTTTTTTACCTGCAACATATATATATTTCGGGTTTTTATCCCATCATCAGGAGTTTATATAAAAAACTCTCTTTGTATAAACTCCTGATGATATAGAGTATCCATTAAACTCAAACTTTATTTCAATTTTTATTTTATGAAACATCACTAATTCCAACCATTTATAATTTTTTAAATATGTTTCACTATTAACCTACACTACTTTCCCTAAATGTTATTGAACATAAGTTTTTTGACCAACTGCCTTATTTCTAGAAAATTTAAAAAATGCAGTCCTCCAACCCTTCTGTTTCTGTGTACATTTAATTTCGATATTTTAACATGACAAACCTCATCTACTATTCGTACTATTTTAATTTTACACCCCCGCAAACCAATGAATTCGTTAGTATTCCACCCCAAAGATGAAGATTCTGCATCAAATGACAAATCGAGTAACTCTTCATCCAATTTGTAAGCCATACCTAAGTATGATATAATAAGAGAGCGCAGGCGCCTTCCGACCCACCAGGTATCCGCCCCACCACCTAGTAATTCACTCCCCTCTCTTGCCCTTGTCTGTCAGTCGTAAACTTCCAGGTGATTCCACCAGAGTACACTACTGATACGACCTCTAACCATAATCCTTTACGGCGTTAACTATTTCTACGAATTAGTATTTTGATATGTAGATTTATAGTTCTTCATTTATTTAAATTATCATGAAGCATGGGGGTAGCTAGGGGAGACAAGTGGATGCAGTGACCCTCCTCTACAAAACTCATTGCCACCCCCCCCCCCCTAGAAAATCGAAACTCCATCACTTATGTATTTCTCTAAATTGAAAGTTTTTGTGCTGAGGGTAGCAGAACTTTTATATACCCTAGTATGTGTATGATTTTGAGAATCTATATAGGCACTATATATGTAGTTACTATATAGTTTGAAACATTGTGCTACTAGGGTATTGAAGGAGACAATAAAGAGTGTCTTCTGCTGGAATCGTTATAAATAAAATTTATAATTCCTGCAGAAGACACACTCTTTTATTGTCTCCTTCAATATGTATTTTTCATTAAATTATCCAAAATTTCTCAATTCTACTAAAAAGTTATCGGATTACCGAAATTAAACCACCGGGAAAACTCCCTAACTACGCCAATGTCACGAAGGTTATAAAAATATTGCTGGATATAGTGAATTTAGAGGTATTATGAGAGATTTTTTGAATTAGATATTAAATACTGAGAGTTAAATGTGAGAATGAAATGATGAGTTTCTAAAAATATCAGAAAATATTATTTTGTTAAAGAGGTAAAATTTTTAGGGAATAAAATTATTGTTAATTTATAAGATACTTAATGCGTCCATCTATAGTATTTTTTCCTTAATCTTTCTTCTAAAGCGTTTTTATTTTAATTATTTTCTACGAAGGGTGGAATTTGATAAAAAATAAAAAAACATTTACCATTTTTTAGTCAGTCAGTCTATCTTAAGAGTGACTGATTGGCTGGGACTACCTGCTTCAGGCGCTCTATCTCTGACAATTCTCGATTGATCCCAGTGTTTCTATTGCTTTTTTTCTCCTTTGAACATCACGCGATGTCGCTTAAAATATTTTCTAAATTTGGTTCTGCTTTTTAACACCTAAGAAAAGTTCTATTTTTTTGAATTTTAAAGATATGTTGTCTATCTAGCCACAGGCTGAAATCTGATCTATTTTCTCCTTTAGCCTGTTTTTTTGTATTCTAATTTATAATCGTTTTTTCGTTGATGAAAGTCAATTTAAAAAATTCGTATCTTTTAAAATCTCAGAAAATGAAACAAAAACAAAAAATTAGAATAATTTATTTTTCTTGTCATTTTTTATATTGAGAAAATGAATCTAATAATAGAACTATAGGTACTATAGTACAAGCTTCTATTGAATTTGAGTGAAGCTTATTTAATCCTAATAATTAATAGAGATTGTAGTCTTGATGCAAGGTGAAACATCTTTAATAAAAATAAAAGTAAATAAATATTATTTGAAATATTCATTTACTATGAGTTAAAATTTCTAGTTCAGTTGTTTCACATTAAAATTAAAAAAATAAAATATGTAAATTTTTTCAATATATATATTTCGAGCTGACAGTTAAAATTCTGTAATTTCCTGAAGATGGGATTACAGCCCGAAATATATATAAATTGAAAAATTTTACATCTTTTATTTTTTAATTTTAATGTGAAACGAGTGACGTAGAATCTTAACTCATAGTAAATGAATATTTCATATAATATTTATTTACTTTTATCTTTATTTAATCCTATATAAAAAAAGAAGAAAATTATGAAAATTCTAATTTTTATAATTTTGAGGTAGGTATAAAATAGAAAATGTAAAAATTACAAAATTAGAATTTTTTGAAAACATTTATTTGGATCCTAAATTCCTTATATTCATATAATCCATTCAGTTGATTCTACTGAGTAATTGGAAGTCCAACCAATATCTCCAGACTCCAGAATTCTTACTCATAGTACCTACTCTTGTCAATTGGGCTACGAGAAAACTCATCCAGCGCTAAGCTTTCTTTCCACTAGGAATAGTAAGAAAATATTAATTAATAATTAAAAAAATTAATTTTGTATATTCTGGTTTGAAAATACATATATAATGAGCCCTTACATTTCTTATATTCAAATAAACTGCACAGTGGTTTCTATTGAGCAGTGAATTATTTTTAATGAAAATAAAAATGAAATAACAACCCCTTTTGTGCTAGTCATCAAAGTATCTAATTAAATTAATTTTTAAACAAGTTTTCGTTAAAAATTTAAATATGAAACATAGAGAATTCAAAAGAAAGGGCTTAAATTTAATTATACATTTTCACTTTCTATATGCCCTACTCTCCTAAATATGCAGGTATTTTTTTTTCATTTTATTTATATTTAAATGTATTTTTCATATTTTTCATGTATATATATAAATATATATATATATATATATATTTCGCTTAAAATGCTGAATGTTATGGATTATTTTATTTCCCTCATTTTTAATATTTTTTCATGAAATTGATTTCTTTTTCTATTAAAATTGAAAATTAATTTTTATATAGAGAGATTACATCATTCATAACTATAATAATTGAAGATGATTGAATTCCATTCTCAGATTAGTTTTTTTTTTTTATAAAATACCACTGACAGTTTTTCTTTTTTTGTTTCTCTATGCAATTATTTATTTAGAAATATCAATTTTTATCTATCTTAAAGCTATGTAATTTCATGTAATGTAATTGTAGAAATTGCAAAACAATCTTCAGTTAATTGTTTTGTTGTTTTGATTCTGAAAAGAAAAATAATTTTCAACGAAAATTGTATAAATGCAAATTAAATATTTACCTATATATCATATTATAATAATTAGAAGAGGTCATTTTTCTTTTTAAGATATCATATCTATGATTTTTTAAATTATATTTTCTAGTATTCAAAATCTTACTTTTTTAACACCTAAAATGTATTTCTTTTAAAATCCACTAGTACTTAAATTCCCAAACAAAAATATCAATAAAAAAAATGAAACACCTGAAATTTAGGAATGATCTTTTTTGCATCTAAAGAAAAAAATGAGGAAAAAATAAGTTTTTCAATTATTCTGGCTGAATCAGATACCCACAATAATCCAAGAACGTAAGGTCGTTGAAAGTAGTACTAGTGCCTATTTATTTATTTATTTATTTTTATAAATCATCTGACTAGATTTTGGTAGTTTCAGAGAAATTCGGAAAATAATCAAATTTATATATTATGTAAAAAATAAATTATTGATTGTTCTTATTGTATATAAATAAATACAATCTTCTGAGGTCCATCACAAAAACATTTATTAATAGTAGATACCAATGTTAAGAGAGAAATCTCTTTTACAATTTTTTTTAATTTTATTTATTTATTTATTTTTATCTACTTTATTTTTTCTCAAAACAACTGCAATTTAAAAAATTTAGTTGAAAAAGAGAATTTGTTTCTAAACGTGCAAATTATTATATTAATAAATGTTTTTGTGATTATCATTAAGGAATTATTTTCATTTATAAACAAATTTATATATAGGAATGAATGGTTGTAGCCGAGGGGTGAACCGCGATTTGAATTAGGTGTACAGGTTTTTGGAATTCCGTGTAATTATTTTGGAATTCATTTGATAATGCCCCTTCATTTATTGTCTTCTACTAAATGAAAGTGGAAGTAGAAGTAGGTGTACACGATATTAAGTCGCGGTTCACCCCTCGGTTGTAGCTAATGAACTAAAATTTCGTACTAATCAAAACGAGCAGTTTGCTGTTTTGTTCCATGTTTCAGCTTTCTAGCATAGGTTCCAAATCATTGAAATTTACGTAAAATCTATGGAGTCATAAAAAGTTTTCATTTTTCCTCCCTCATACTATTCTTGCAATGTAGAAATATTTTCAATTAAAAAAAAAAAAAAAAACGCAGAAAATTTTTTCTGATGATCTCTCGGTGGCGATTTTGTGTCCATGTCGCCCTGGTGTCTGGTGTCTGTCGGCAACTCGGCACGTCGCCGGCCCTAAAACCGGCCCCGGGCCTCAATGCGTGAGTTATAGGCCCGGGTAATGATACCCGAAGCCGCCCTGTGATCATGCTCCCGTGATTACAAGCCACTGGGCCGCCCAAACCGACACACTCAATAAATAAGACCAGTCTGCTCGAAGTGTGTGTGTTTGTGTGTGTGTGAGAGCGGTTCTAACACATTGCCAATGCAAGAGCAAGCACACTTTCCTTCAATCAAATCCTCCTCCTCTTCTTCATCCTTCTTCTTCTTTCTGATGAAGTTCATTATACACTTTTTTCTCTCTAATCACAAATATGAACGTGATTTGATTTCTTGACAAAGAGATTATCAATATCATTTCAAATAAGAAAAAAAATATTTTTGACACACCGTCAGCGAGGATTTAATTGTCTTCAAACTTATTTTAGAAAATATTTTAATTAAAAAAGTATAATAACATATAATACATATATATTTAACTTCATGAAAACAGGGGTGCCCACAGGGGGAGGGTGAAAATGGTTACATTTTAGCATTATATGCTAAAAATAAAAACGGTTAAGTCTTATAACTTAAACGAATGGTAATAAAAAGCTCTTCTAATTCTTTAGAAGTGAATAAAATGGAGTCATGAAGCTAGGGTGGGCACCCCTGATGAAAGGATCCATAATAAATATTTAATAGTTATTTAAGATCTATTAAAATTTTTGAAACTGGTTGATAATTACTCTATTAAATTTATACTACAGTTTTACTTCAAAAATAATATTTTGATCAATTATTGAGGCTAATTTCACACCTGTACTATTTATGGCAAATTCTTTTTTAAGTTTAATTAACAAATATTATAACCTCTCTATAATAAATAATTTGAAAGTTTATAATGGGAAATAAAGACAAGTTTTTTGTGTGATTTTTTTTTTTATTTATCAACCCACGTTTCGTCGAATTTGCCGACATCTTCAGGGCTTCAAATAGTTACAAAGACGAATGTGTGATGTAACTATTTGAAGCCCTGAAAAAGTCGACAAAGTCGACGAAACGTTGGTTGATAAATAAAAAAAATTACACAAAAAACTTGTCCTTATTTCCCATAATAAAGTTTCAAATTACTACACATTATTTGTCGGAAATAATAATAAATAATACAATTACATAATATTAATTGATATCTGGACATTTCGAAAATAATAGGTATCCATTTTCTTCTCTCATCTTAATCTTTTTTATTTGCTTATCAATTTCTTATCACGAATTCCTATCCCTACCAAGATACAGAGAATATTTCTATATTTAAGGAGTCTGATTTTGAAATATTTTTATTTTTTATTATCCTTTAATGAATCTCAGGTATATGTGTATATGGCACAGTAAAATTAATTATCACTAATGCTCGATTGAATTTGCATATCGAACTTCTCGGCATAAATTAGGCTGGATAATAAATTCCAAGAGCATAATTGCAACCAATCCTAATTGGCATTGATGAGTTTAGCTCGGCATTCTTTGTCTCCCTCTCTATCTTTGGTTACCTTAAAAGAAAATAGGATTGCTATCAACTCAAACTGCATCTCAGGTGGCTGTTTATGTTACTCATCAGTGCTGTGGAACATTGCAATATTGCTTTATTTGAAAGTTCACATTCCACTTCCATTCTATACAATTTTATGATGCAATCAATAATTATTATTTCGATAACAGACGCAATTGTCAATTAATGAATGACATTAAAGTATAGAAAACATGTTTAGGGATATGTTAAATAATTCATATATATATATATATATATATATATATACGAGAGGTTGAACCGCGAACTAATATGCTGTACACCTACTTCCACTTGTACTTCCAAATATTTCCAAGTAATTTCAAATATTTCCAAGTACTTCCAAATATTTCAAAGCACTTCCAAGTATTTCCAAGTACTTCCAAATATTTCCAAGTACTTCCAAAATACTTCCAAAGAGGTGTACACCTACTTCCAATCGCGGATCACCCCTCGTATATATATATATATATATATATACCATATACCATATATATAGGTATTACTGGTAGATAAATAGATGAGATTTATTTAATCTTAAACATTGTTATTTATTTGAAATAAAAATTTATATTATTTATTACTTATAAAAATCACCAGTCCATATCAACGAAAAAAAAATTGAGGGTCTATGAGATGTAAATTGGGGTCCACGATAGTGAATCTCATTTAAGCACGTCGTGACGTTAATTTTGGCTTCCCATGAATTAAATAATCCACATACACAGATAGATAGATTTGTTGCTTAGTTTTTACTTGAAAACGTAACAAACTGACAGTATACTACGATTTTGTATACAAACTTATTTTCGCAATTAAAATATGTGGGGTATAGTACACTATTTTATTCTATTTACTACAACCAATTACATATTATTTAAATTTAAAATTAATTACATGTATTGAAGTACGCTGGCTGTCGATAGGCAGAAGTTTGACAAGATTTTTTGCTCTTTTTGAGACTATTTTAGACTGCTAAATATCCAATTTTAAAACAAAATTTAATCAAGTGGAAACCAGACATAAAATTAATAAATGTATAAAACTTAACATGTGTTTTTTTTAAGTTTTTCACACTACACTTCACTACAGTTAGAAATTTAAAATCTTTCAAAATGAGTAGCACTATAGAAGCTATTAAAAACACATTTGAAGTTGATGAATATGCAAAAATTCAATATTAGCTAAGCAAGGGGTCTACCCAAAACTGAAAAACATGGCAAGTGGTCTACGAGACAAAAAAAGTTTGGGGACCTCTGATATAGTGTATACCTCCTGATGATTTTACGACTACAGCACTGGCGATATGTCTATTCAATATATACGTTGCACTAAAAACCCGTTTTTAGTTAAAACGCGTTTCGCTGAATACCTTTGTGGCAACTAGAATTTACTGATTATGGTTGAGTTTGGTTCAAAGGTCTAGAATCTTCATTTTTGACATTCAACCTCATTTAAGGTGTTTATCTTCAAAAAATTTTAAAAGACAATGTTAAAAATTAGAAGCAAAGTTGTAGAGGATGTAATTTTTGTCATTTTCTTTTGAAATTTTTTGAAAATAAACACCCAAAATGAGGCGGAAGGTCAAAAATGAAGATTCTGGACCTTTGAACCAAACTCAACCAACATCAGTAAATACTAGTTGCCACAAAGGTACTCAATGAAACGCGTTTTAACTAATAAGAACCCGTTCTCACTAAAAAAAAGGATTTTTACTGCAACATATATAATTACTCAGATATATCTCCCATGACCTATATGTAACCACTTGGGTGCTCACCGTCGGTTAATAATAAATATTTTTATACTGGGGTGATGTTGTTCACCGATGGCGATCGCCCCAAAAGTGATGCTTTCGCTCCTAGGATTTCTACTCGTTAGCCAAGCAAAGTCAAGCAAGGACAGGCCGTAAATTTTTGGCATGAATAAATCAGAAACTATTTTTCAATAATATTAAGTAATGATTAATTGAATAATATGAATTGGAAATTAGTAGATATTTATATATAGAGGTACTAGGGAAAGTTTTTTTTGAATAAGTAATGAAATTTTCTCCAGGTTGTAATCACCATCGATAGCTGATAATACTTATGCAAATGACATGTAGTCTCTAAATCGGCATTTGATTGTATGTTTTAATGTTTGTCAGAGAATGGAATTGAAATTCCCTTGGCTTAGGCATGATGCCAGCCCATATCCATCCCCGTCCCTTCATCCCCCATCAAGGTCCGTACGTTCATAACAGTGGCCGGCAAATAGAATTCTATCGATACATTGTACAGCCAATAATCTCTGTATTTCTAAATCGTCGATCGCGGGGTATTTAGTATGAGTGTGGGGATCACTCGGATATCCCCTACTCTTGTGGCCTTTCACGCGTGCACTAACAGAAAACAGAGTTGGCTTGTATTCTACCATAATCCAAACGTATGGCCTGAATATAGAATTGGATTCCGGTGGATATTTATCCGTTTCAACAACAGATTGGAAATATTTGTTATATATCCTCAAATGTATAAAGGGGAGTATTTTTTTTATTATAAAACAAAACAGCAACAAAAAGTAAAATCAGATGAATAATTTAAAAAATAAATAATTGACGTCAATAAAAAGTGTATTAGAGTAAACAAATTAAAAACTCTTAAGTCCTCTTCACACTAGGCAATTCCCAGGCGAGGGAAGGAAACTCGAGAATCCTGAGAGTATCTTAGGATCCACTTCCAATGTTGAGTAGTGGGGAGACACAAACGGAGGGATTCCCAAGAAACTCGTATCCTACGCGTATTCTACCACAGTCTCACGGAACTTATCAGGAATGTCGCCGGTCAGTTGAGTCTCTTGTGCGTCTCCTGCCCTAGAGGCAAACATGACATTTATGAATAGAGCCGAAACAGTTGAACGAGGATTCACCATAGCTAGAGGCAGACTGAATCGCTTTACAGTGTTCTCAGTCTATAGTACTGAGTCGCTTGTGGGTATCCTACGCACAGGCAACTCAAATTGAAGATACTCGAGTTTCCGTTGCGTTGCCTGGGAATTGTTTAGTGTGAAGAGTGCCATAATTGTAAATTTCAGAACTTATTCAAACTATTTTGTTAAGGGAGAATGGTATGGATTCTTGGTGAAATATTTTAAATAAAGTAAAGAAAATTTTGAAATTTTTTTTTTAGAAACTTTTTAAAATATAAAATAGTAGATAAATAAATATTTATGTGAAACCTACCTAGTATCTTATATTTTAAATTATTATAAAACGTTTCTAAAAGTTTTTTCAAATTTTTTTTACTTTATTATTCAAATTAAATTACAAAATTATCTAATCAATAAATATTAACTTAATCATAGGGACATAGATTTTATTCACAATATCACTTTCTGAAAGATTCATTAATATGCTCATTGCACGAAATAAAAATATATTACTTAGGTATCGATTGATCGAATCAACATGTCACTATTTCTTTTGAAAATTCATCAAATTTTCTAACTTTTCTTAATATCTGATCAGCACAGAAAAAAATCATCGATCATAAATCTTAATTTATAAGAAATTTAAATATATATATATGAAACTAATTTTCAATAAATATTCAAGATTCATCTTCTTATGGATCAGAAAAGTTCAAGAATAATAATTTCATAAAACGTATTTAGTAATAAATTAAATATATCCTTTTTATAATATATATAAACAATCGAAAATTCATTAATCATTTAATACTAATACTAATAATAATTTAAATGATAAAGATTCATTTTTTTCATCTAAAAAAGGGCAACAATTTCGAATGCAATTTATTTATGACGGTGGAACGGCTTGATGATGCATAAGGAAATGGTCTTCAGTCTTTTAGTCATTCGTATGAATTTATTACGATCATAATCTTTGTTCAAATAATAGGAAGAATTATATGACAGGGGACAATCGATAAATGCAAGGTGTGTAAATTTGACCACTTCTTTTGGTAATCGAATTTGCATTTTAAAGATGCGTTAAGGCGAGGAAAAACGATCGCTCCATGAAATATCACCTCGGATTTGCTTATCAATGTATATAAATCGTTGTCTGTTAAATATGGTGGTGGAGTTTCGAAGAGTAGAAAACACATATACCTACATATGCACGTAAACACATATATACTGTGTGTTCAATATATAAATCAATTGAACAATATTGTCTTTCATTTTCTGACCAATTTATACAAATGGAATGGAAATTAAAACGCCTCATTTACTTAAATATTTATAAATACCTACTATATAACACCAGAGTGCCAGAAAAGGTTTTTGTTAATAATAAAAAAATAAGCTGACGTGTTATGATGTGGCCATCCACTTGACTTTACCATACAACCTGGCTCCTAAAATTATTTATAATCATGTAGGGGGGGTTAGTTTTTGCATTTTTATACTTCTGGTGTTCCACTGATTATGTATACAAAATTTGGTTGAGTTTGATAAATGGCCAAGACTTTCATTTTTTGACCCCCCCCCCTCATTTTGGGCGGTTAGTTTTTGCATTTTTAGACTTCTGGGGTCCCACTTATTATGTATACAAAATTTGATTGAGTTTGCTCAAACGGCCTAGATTTTTTTGGGCGGTTAGTTTTTGCATTTTTAGACTTCTGGGGGTCCACTGATTATGTATACAAAATATGGTTGAGTTTGCTCAAATGGCCTAGATTTTTAATTTTTAACCCCCCTCCACCCCCCTTAATTTTGGGTCAACATGCACCAAAATCTAATCAGCTCTTAATCTCAATGGACCAAAACTTGTGTAATTTGGTTTCGATATTCACTCCAGTTTTTGAGCTAGCTCGTCCACAAAAATTTGGTAACGCACAGACTAACGGACAACCAGACAACCAGACAGACTAACAGACATTTTGACAAAACAATTTTTTCGATGTTCACTTATTAGAGCTTTTTTGTAGAGCGAAAGGCCATGGTTTAGCTCAATTTTTTTAATCAAAATAGTTTCATCCGTTTTTGAGATATTTCGAAAAAAAGAAGGAAAAAAAACCTCTTTTTTTCATGGACGATTACAATACTTGACCATACCCTGTATGGTAAAGTAAAATATTTTTAAATTATTATTTATTGAAGAAAATGTGAAAAAATTGAGTGTAGTCGATTTAAATGATAAATAATAAATCGATCAAGTGATATATTCAAGTGAGAAGACCATTTTAGATACTCGTCAAGGAAAGTGAGGTTATATCAAAAACGATAAAATAAATATTTCCTTATATCATTTTGAATTACATGATCTAACGTCACTTTTATTATTACAAACTGCCTTTTTTTATTAATCGCGAATAAAAATATTTCATAAAAAAATGTCAATATAGTTTTGTTCGAGCTAATATACATTTTTCAAATTAAGGGTTAGCCAATTATTTTTGGTTTCGAATAATTGAAAATATAATTAAAACAATCATGCAAGTGCCGGTTCACAGTTCAAGTTTTAAATTTTATTAATACAAAAACATAGATACTTACCAATTAATAAAAATTACTATATATACTTAGCAGTGGCGATTGGTGAGTTTTCAACCAGGGGATGCTGTCTCTCCAAAAGAGTATCCCACATTTTTTGAAATTTTATTTTAATCTTTGCTTTTTTGTAAATTTCATTGAATACGGCATTATTTTCGTTATGTTTCAAATCTAAAATTAGATTTTTTTAAATATATTTTAGGACCTTGTCACAAACGGATTCTGCCTTGTGTGAGTGAGGGTGGTAGTCAGAAATTAAATCTTGTGACTTAAACTCCACAATCGCTGAGAAAGACCATCTTCCACAATGAATTAGCCCGTCCTATAAGAAAATCTTAAATTTTTTCTAATTCTATAAGCAAGCTATGACTTTTCTATAGCACTCTTAGTTATTTCCGATCTTATATATTGAGAGTTCCTAGAAATGGATTAGTCTAAAGATTCTCGAATCATCTTTATTTATTCCTTTTTTGTATTCTTACTATTTTAATAGTTCTTCAGCGAGAAAAATTTTTATCCGTCCAAAACTCGTCTGCACATGTCTTTGACATGCTTGAACTAGAAGATATACCAGGCAGGGACTTCAAACCTTCTATCGGCACCCTTTTCGGAAACGTCACTGATACTTAGATATTCATAAAACTTCAATTAATTAATTGTTCTATATAATAAAAAGATAATACCTATATCTAATTTTTTGACAGGGTGTCACTTTATATTGTAATCTTGAAATTAACTTCACTGCTAAAATCTACAATCGATAAATCTTATTATAATGATGTAAGTAATAAAAAAAGGCATGTGATATCTTTGAAAGGGTCATTTCCGTTGACCGGATGGATATAATATGCGAACATTTCAACAAATTCATACCACCAGGAGATAATATTCCCATAGTTTGTGGCTTGATTCTAATTGCGTTGACAATGTGACAACAGTGATAAATTGACCATTGTGTCAAGACGCTTATGCAAGTTCAATATTTAGTCGGTCATTTTCAGAATGCAAAGCCTCTCTCTGGTTGGAGGGTTACGAGCTTGAAGCCTCTTATCTCAAGGATTGTGGGCCCGCTCGTCTTGATTGTTAATTGATATCGAATGGATAGGGGAATCCCCGGCCTCCCTCGAATATTCATGCTCTGACCCTTGAGGAGAGTCAATAATGCGGTGCTTATCAATTGGACATTATTATAATTCATGGCTTTGATAAGAAAAGAAATCTGATGGAAGGGAGAAAGACTGATTAAAATGAAATAGAAGAGTGGAAGGATGACCGTTATAATAATTTATTTTAAAAATCATCAAATAAAACCTTTTTAAAATTGTTTACACAATCTAATTACAAGCACAACATTGTTAATACGCGTTCAGGGGTGCCCTTAAGTTAAGATGCAGAATGCGTCGCGGCAACTCCCTTCAGATAGCTTACAGTCCAATCCTAAAAGCATAGTAATTGCATACTCTACAGGCGTTACCACATTTGAAATATTTCCGCGCGAGTTTTGAAATTTTAATATGTATATATGATACAGTAAAACCTCGCTTTAGAAAGAACGGGTTCTTACTAACGAAAACACGTTTCACTGAATACTTTTGTGGCAAGTAGAATTTACTCATGTTGGTTGAGTTTGGTCCAAAGGTCTAGAATCTTCATTTTTGACCTTTGTCCTCATTTGGGGGTTTATTTTTAAAAAAATTACAGCAAAGTTATAGAAGATGTAATTTTTGACATTTTCGTTTAAAATTTTTTGAAAATAAACACCCAAATTGAGGCGGAAGGTCAAAAATGAAGATTCTAGACCTTTGGACCGGGCTCAATCAACATCAGTGAATTCTAGTTGCCACAAATGTATTCAGTGAAACGCGTTTTAACTAGTAAGAACCTGTTCTTACTAAAACACGGTTTTTTACTACAACATATATAAGGACTAATGTTTTCTCTCACGTTTATTTACTTGTCGTAATTTGAAATGTTTAAATCATGGAGACAACTTACCACGTTTTTATTAACTCGCTTTCTTGTCTGTCTGTCTGTTCGGTACAAATTAAGTAATCGATTTTTTTTTATAATGAAATTGAATGCAAAAAGGGGTGCACCAGGAAGATGTCCCTATGGATTTCGAAAGACCCTTGCATTACCAAAGAAAATATGAATTTGATCAATTGAAAGTGTAGAGGCGTAGATGTTTGTGCACCCGGGTTTTGAAGGTTATATATTTTAAACTTACTTCCCGATGATAGCTCAGAACTGGATGACAATGCAAAATAAATTCGTTTTCTTGTTTACTAGTTTGTTTGTTTTTCTGCCCGGTACATATTTTGCAATCAATTTAACGGATTCCGAAATCCATGGCCACCTTCCTGCTGTTTCAAGTAGAGAAACTGAAATAAACCTGGAATTTGGCACATGTCAAATGTCTATGTCACAATCTCATGAAGATGTTTAAAATCGATTTCAAAATTCTATACACACAAGACTAAATAGCTGACAATAATTATTTAAATAATTTTTTTTTATAAATTTAAGAAGAGTATTGTGATATATTCGTATGTCGTTAAATTATGTCTTAAACTCAAAATTTATAACAATTCCCCTCCCCCTAAGTTTTGAAAAAATCACACTAAATTGGAGGGATGAAAGAAACTTAGAATGTTGTTGACCTGTTTTTATGAGAAAACCGCCGCAGGTAGTTTTTCTTTACCAAAGAGCATAGGCCATGACATTACCAAAAATAAAAATAAATTAAGACAATAGAGTGTTAACAATTTTATAACAATCTATGATCTTAATTATATAATCCACCTTTCTTTTTCACTTTCTCAAAATGCATTTTTTTGGTTGTTTTAATTCGACCAATTAATGATGTATTAATATGAGGAAGACAGCCCAGGCTGGTGTATCTTGATTGATCTCCATCCGTGCAGGTATGCTCATCTAAAATGGCATTTATTAAATTAATTTCCCCGGGTTCGAGGCGGATGCTGAGAGGTGCGAGGTGTCAGCCATTATAGCGTCATCAGGAATCCATCACGGTGGGTTCGGCCCTGTGATTAGGCCCGGGCGCCGCGGCCACCGGACCCCGCAAGTCGAAAAACCCCTCAATTCCGACATTAACACCCGAAATTGCCCTCGGACCTTAATTTATGTCCCGGTTAAATTCACTTCGGGCATTTTTCATCCCATACAAAGAAAAAAAACCATCTTCTCCGACCTGCGCAGTTCTTCCAAATATATTTCAGATGATCGATTATATATAAAAGAAATAAATAATAAAAAAAAATGTTTGTCCTTTTTGTTTCATGCTTATTTTTCGTTTGTGTCTCTCTTTGGAAGACAGAAAGCCGATTAGATCTCTTTGTTTACGTATTAGTCACAGGTAACAAAAGAACGAAAGAGAAAACTATTCGAATTTGATCCGCGTCAAATAAAATAAATACATATACATATATAGATATAAAAAATAGATATTAGTCTTTAAATCAGGTAGTTTACTTTGAAACAAAAAATAACAAATTTTTGGTAGATTCATGCAAGAGACAAAACAAAGAAATAAACAATTTTCGTAGTTTTTTTCGCTTACCATTATAAAATAATATTTGCTAAGATAAATTACCGGATGTAAGGAAATTTAATCTAGCTGTTGTATTGAATGAAAACAACAAAAAATGTAACTATTTATTAAAAGGTAACAAAAAATATTTTTCAGAAACTAAAAATATTACTTTTAAGATGAAGGGAATTCTTATTCGAATCAAATCTAAGTTGAGTTCTATATTTACCAAAGAATTCCGGCTGATTGACCTTCTAGATTTGATATTGTTGATGATATATTTTTACCAGAGAATAGAAGAAAATTTTAATTTTTTGTTTTTCTAAATTATTATTTTTTCTTTGGCTTGTTTTGAATGAAATTATTTTCTTCTTTGCATGGAAGTTTTTATTTTTTTATTTTTAAAATTTTAAAATAAATATATTTTAAAAACTCAAAAGTGAGTAGAAAATGAAAGGGAGAATATATAGATATTAATTTTTTGGTAGTACTTACATTTTTGAATTCGGTTTTTGATGGTACGAATTAATAAATGTGTTGAGAACCGCTGCTTTAGATTGTCTAGACTAAATATTGCAGATTTGATTGGTAGTTAAGTTGTTTATCAAAAGAGAATTTACAACTAAATGTATTCTGATGTGTATATCTCATTTAAAATATGCCTCTACCCTAGTACTACAATGTTCCAAACTATATAGTAACTATATAGGGCCTATATGGTTACTATATAGTTTGAAACACTGTGCTACTAGGATAGTTTCAACCGAAACTTATTTTTTGCTAGAGTAGATATTGTTGATGAAACTTTTTTCTTCAGAATATATGATTTTTCGACTAAAATGACTTTACCAACTAATAAATTCTGATTAAAATATGTAGTTTCAAGTGAAATTCTTCAGCTTATTTTGATGTTAATATAATAATAACAGTATTTGAAGATTTCTATGCATGCGGTTTTATAAAGTTCCTGATACCTATTATTCTCTTGGTTTAAGTCCCAGTGATTCGTTCTATTTCAATTTTAGATGTATATATTTTTTGTAACAGAACTCGCAATTACAATTCTTGTACTCGTTCTTTGGGGGGAAATAAATTCAGTTGAAATCCTGTTGTATGTCGCCGTGATCCAAAGTTAATCTCTCTGGGTTCTTCCCTACCGAAATAGAAAGACGGATTTTGACTTTTGCACGTTCTTAATTAGCCGAGGCACGTTGTTACTAGGTTTTTGTTTTTGAGACGTAATCCCTACTTTAAGCCTGCCGCTGTGTAGATGCGAATGCTATACGGGGTGGATCGTCCTTTATTTCGTAGTGCGTAGCTGTGGACGACTTCTTTGATTGGCTGGATTAACTCAAATCCTTTTTTGTGATGACTAAAATACCAAAAAAAAAATACAAAAATACAAAATCTTAAATTTTATCCTTAGACAAGTGGGAAAAATATTAAAATAATGGATATTTTATTTTCCTTTTTTTTAGTGTTGCATATTTATTTTATTATTAGTTTCTCCAACTCAACCTCAGAATTGCATTCCTTTTAATCTTTTCGCAATGTGCAGATTGCGAGAATCAATCAGGACTTAATAGGAGCATCTTCTTGCATCAATATCATTAACAAATAGAGAATCTTAAAAATTCCTTTGAAGGAACACTCATAAAATCACTAGTAATCTGAAGCCTTGGTATTTAGGTAAATGTCTTCGAAACTAATTGTCTGATTATCCTGAAATTTGAAATCGATGTGTGTTGTTTTGACTCCAAAACAGACATTATTTTCGATTTTTGTTTTATTGCATTTTTGTCAAATTAAAAAAAAACAACAAATATTGCAGCAGATTGAATGTGGGATCATAGGAATAAGTGATTAGAGGATTCAAAATTTCAGAAAAATTTATCTACATAGTAATTTTAAAAAGAAAAATGACATGCAATTTTATCTGAAATAAAGGCAAAAATTATCTGAAAAATTTTGGTTAAAAGAAATCATCAGTAGTTTGGTTTTGATCTTAATGGGTGATACAATTTTGGAGATACGGACTTCGAAAGTCATGTACTAGTCTGTGTGTGAATTCTTCTTATTAGAAAAATCAACTAGAGTGTATCTGATTAGATGTTATCGAAATAAATAATAGTAACTAGTTGAATTCCCCATCTCGGGAATCAAACCTAAGTATAACGTGTCAGAGGACATTCTTATTTATTTATTTTTCTAATAAAATCAAACTATCGCTATTATGAACTATTTAATTGAAGGAGATAATAAAAGAGTGTCTTCTGCTGGAATTATAAATTTTTAATTTATTTATAACGTAACGATAGTTTAGAGAACTTTCCTAGGAAGTGATGTGTGAACTCATCAAATGTAATAAACTGATGAAGAGGGCAAAGCTCTCGAAACTATAGTCTCGTTATACTAGTAAATAAATTAAAAATTTATAATTCCAGCAGAAGACATTGTCTCCTTCAATTTATAAAAATTCTGCTACTCTCGGCAAAAAAACTTTCAATTTAACTATTTAATGGGTAGTTATTCCTCCTGGGAATGAACCTTCATTGAACAAAAGGAGAAAACTAATTTCATGAATAAATTCTGGCAACTCTCCAAACTCAATTGTCATCTTCCTTTCTTTTGCTTACTTTTAAATGAAATATTTATTTTAAGACATTAGATATGCTAATATCATCCACCTGTTTGTTCTATCTGTCTGTTATTCCCAGTTCCAAACACCATTCTTTGCCACTATTTCATTCTTAACTTTTATAATATTTTCTGAATGATGGAGAGAGAAGAGCGTTTTTAATAACTTTGGATTTGTTTTTCTGTTACAGGGATCCGATGGATGCGATGTTTATGGAGCAGCACTTTCTAAGATCTCCGTTGCGACTTTACTCTGAGTTAGATGCTGAAAACAATAACGCAGCTGCAGCGGCTGCGGCGGCTGCTGCTGCTGCTGCAGCAACAGGCAATTCTGCACTGTTCTCAGCAGCTATGATGGAAAAGGCTCGAGCGCATTTGCAAATGTGGGGCCGAGCTGGGGGTCCTGGACCTGGACCAGGAGGATCTCCTGTGGAGCTGCATGCACTGCTGCAGGGCGGTGCAGCGGCAGCCGCTGCGTCTTACGGACGCGGAGGACCTGCCTGTCCTCTGCCTTTGCCAGCTCATCTTTGGGCAGGTTCACAGGTAATTTATCCTAGAAAATAATTCTGATTATATAGTTTTTACTTTATTTATCTTATGTTAGTAAATCATGTTTTTAACAATTTTTATTTAATTAATCTATAAATGAAATTTTCAATCAAAATTAAATTGTATTTTTTAAGATTGAAGACAAAATTTAAAAAATAATAGTATCGTAATTTGGCTGATGGATAGAAATGACGAAAAGCCAAAAAAAATTGTATTTTTTGACCAAAATCAAAAAAAAAACAACAAAACAAAAACATGAATAGTTTGATTTGCTCTATTGTTTAATTAAAATCAATCGTAATATTGATAGAGAATACAATGATATGTTTTAATTGAACCTTAAATTTTCAAAAACAATTATTTATTTATTTATTTTTGTTATGTATATCATGTATATATTTTTTAAATTAATAGTTAGGTGAAAATTTGATTATTCATTGATATAAAATTTTATTCTTAACTAAAATCGAAAAAATTAATGAACAATGAAAACTTTGATTTTCTACAAATTTTCAAAAATTATTTTTACTATATTTTTTTATGAAACTTGAGTAATTAATGGAATTCTTTAAATTTCCTTAGTTTTTCTCTTAATTTTGTTATGAAAAGCTAATTTTATGTTGTGTTTGTAATTTCTTTGTTGTAACATTGTTTAAGTGTACATTATGTTCATACATATACTAAATAAATACATAAATAAATCTTTTAATTTTATATATCGTATTTCTCAATGCATTTTCCTATTCAGCCATAATGAATAATATGTTTTCTTTTGGATAGGGTGCTGGCTGGGCTCATTCGGGTCTGCCCCCTGGTCTGCTTGGTCCGCCGCCGCCGCCGCTTCCACCCCCAGCGCATGCGCAGTTGACTCCGCCGCCCCCGGCATCTGGCAGTTCTTCAGGCTCACCGTCTCCTCAGGGACCTCAGCCAAGACCGGTCTTCCCGGGAATGCATCGGTATAGTCCCTATCCGCAATCGAAAGCGCATTCGCCACCGGTATCAACGACGGCTGTTGAACAACAACAACAGTCCCGGAATTAGTACTCAAAATATTAAAAATAAAATAAAACTAAAATATCAAAAATGAAACCAAAGAGAGGAAAAAAATCTAAATCCTTCATGTATGGTGTACATAGGTGTACAAAATTAATAGATAATATAATTATCTCATTTTTTATATTATTACTCGTCGAACCAACCACATTAAAAGGCTTTCTTATCAGATGGAGGAATTAACACAAAAAAGTGGTGCTTCCTGATTAAAATTTCCCACCACGTGTAAAAATTTTTTACAACCAGGTGTAATTAAAATGACATTAATTTGTCAAACAATCGACATCACCCTCATGTTCAAGACTTTTTTCCAAGATCGGAACACCCATTTGGAGCAAAGATAAATATTTAGTGTGATATAGCAGGAAATGACACTACTGGCTTTTTAGGGAAAAGAAATTTAGTGAAAAAAAAGAAAATAATAATATTAATACTTTCTCCCCCTCGTTATCGTTATGTGCAATGAAACCAATTTCGTGTATATACATATAAATAGATTTCTATATATAAACATACATAAATGGAACTTATATATGTGACAAAAAATAAATTATTAAAAACAAAAGACTTGATTTATTTATTCATTTTAGGGACGTTTGAACAAACAAATCACAAACAAATGTACAGTGAAATCGAGAATGTATGTGTGAGTTTGTAGGCATGTGTGTATGTTACGAGTAAATGTGAGTGTGTGTATACCCTAATCTTGTGCTGTGTATAAAAATACTTTCTAAACTGGATCGCGTGTGATGCATCATCAACAGGGCTCATTTGACCCGTAGTTAACTTATTCTCTATTTATGTGGTGATTGTACTTAAGTCTAGTATAAATAAATAAATAAATACATATAAAAAAGGATCAATATATATGTAATTTCTATATTTTATTTCAATTTCAAAATAAAGCTTAACAAAAAAATATGTTCTGAATATTTTTATTTATTTATTACAAACAACGTTTCGACTTCTTTATAAAACAGTAATTATTTAGAATTACATCTGGTTACATGGGTTACACGATTTTCGAGGAGCTTTTCATTTCATTTTCTCAGTATAAATACTTAAGGACGTTCCCTAATATAGCTCAGATGCAGTTCGCTCTTTCCCCTACTCTCACATGCGCAGAAAGGCAAAACTATTTTCACTGCGTCGTTTCTTGGATCAGGCAACATTGCATTCTTATTGACGCTAAAAGAATAATAAAAAAAAAACACTTCATGAAACATCTCATTCTAGATGAGAACCGTATATTTAGGTTGAGAGAATTAGCTAAAAATCTCAAATACAACCAGCTCCAGAAGTTTTTTAGATATGAAAAAATTGAGTGATTTTAGTGCGAGCGCTTTAACATCAATAAGGATAGAGTTCGCCTGTTAAATATTCAAATTTCACTGATCAATATTTATAAATTTAGTGCCGCAAGGACTATTCAAAAAATTTCTAAATATAAAGGACACTTATAAATATGTGTATTCACAGTTTTAAAAGGATTGCAATAAAATCGATTTATTAGGGAACGTCCTTAAGCTTGTTATAGGAATAGCAAATTTTACACCCAAAACTCATTTCTGATCGCTCCGAAGTGAACTAAAATTATAGGAGCGTTTACACTTGATTATCTTTCTACTGTAAAGGGTGAAATAAAATCAACGTTCAAAATTGCAAAGCTACTAAGTTATAAAATATAAAATGAAAATTTTATAAAAGAAAGGTTAATAAAAACCTTAACATTTTTTAAATCTTTCTTTTATTTTTTATTTTGCAAGGGAGAATTCTCACACTGTTCACTTAGATATACTCAATCCTGGAGACTGGATTGAGATTAATCGTAAGTGAATGTGTTTGTTTACTGTTTATCCTAACAAATTTCATTTCACTCCGGAGCGAAATGGTTTCGAGGCCTGGTTGTAAATTATACCGAAATGACTAAAAGTGATTTTAAACATTTGATCTTATGAATATATCACAAATTAATCAAGAACTCGATTCTGGTCAAAACTAAATCAATATCATAAAATCTCCCAACCCCCAGATTTACCAGGCATTTTCAAATTATAATGAAACTTAAAAAATAGAGGAGGATAAAATAAATATATTCGTATATTATAAATATAAAGAAAAATTAACGGCGATAAATTTTTTGATAATAATTTAAAATTTATCTTCTAGTGAACAACATGTAACTTAGTCTATTAAAACAAAAACCAATCGGTTTCAAATTAAAAAAATTTCTTAAAAAATGGAAAATAAGCAAAATACTCTAAATAGTAATATCTAAATTAAAAGAAGCCAAAACATTGTCTAATAGAAAATCAATCAAATTATCTATTTTTACAAAACAAATAAATATATGATACATCATCGCGACCTGGAAACTAAAAATAAATAAATAATGATTTTGGTAATTGAAATAGAATAATAGAAGTGCAAATTAAATATATTGTAATCTTGATGTTGTCCTTAACTACTATTTGTAAAATTATAATCTATTTGTAAATAAATACAACATATATAATAAAAAAAAATATATACTAATTCAAATTCATTTTTGTAAATATATCTATCTATAATTGTTGGTGTAATGTATTGTATAAAAAAATAATCATAAACTATATATAAAAAAATCCAAAGTGAATGAATTTAATATATAAATATATATATATACTTATAAAACAAAATATATACTTATATAAGTTTAAAATCAATATTACGTCAAAAATTATAAGTTATATTTTTTTAGTATCCTGAACTAAATTTCCTTAAAAACAAACAATCCTTTTGTCTCTTTTCCAAGAAAAATCTTTTTTTTTCGCAGCGAGCTTCTCAAAGATATAAATTTATTATAGATCACAGTCAATATGAAAATATTCCTAGTAGAAAAATTCACTTACAACTTATTTTACAATTTCAATTTATATTATAACAATACAATCAATAGGTAATGGATATTTTAACCGAGATAATAATTTATTAGGTCGTTTTGTTAAAAATCATATTTTCTTCAATTAAATATATTTATTAAACATGTGAATAAAATTATATAACGTTTTGAACACTTCAACAGTAAACGTTTTCAAGTATAAGATGCCACCATTGAGACAGATTAGAGAGAAATGCAACAGCTGAAGTGGATTTTCGGGTAAGATATTAAAGTTTCTTTATTGTGTACTGTCTACAATGTTGTCAATTTCCATCATCCTTGGTTAGAACTCATATTAAAATTCAGATTCTACAAGAAAAATTACAAATATTTTAATAATATAAATTAATTGTGAGCAGGGGCGTACACAGAAAAATTTTCAGGGGTGGGGGACAAATCTTGGAGACAAATAATTAAATTATTAAATTTTTACTTAAATATTAAATTTTATGAGTTTTTTTTACAAGTAGAATACACTAATACAGTAGTGCTTAAATACAAAAACACATACGGCACATTAGGAAATCAGGGTGTACAATGGGGGTAGAATCTGTTACATAATTTTTTATTCGATCCCAGGGGGGTTTATGTGAACCCCCTCCCCTGCGGACTCGCATGATTTTGAGGATATTATTTTTGAATCAAGCTAGAAGAAAATATTATATCAAGATATATTAAGTTTTGATGATAAATAATGAGTTGTGAATGTTATTCATTAGAAATTTGCTCAACTTTCACATTAAAATTTTTATAAATGATGTTTTTATTTTGATACTGGAAAATAAATTGTTTTTTAAGATTCTATACTCATTTTGTTAATATATTTTGTGAGTTAACTATTGCAACTATTTTGTTTCAAATATCTCTATATTATGTTCAACTCTTCAAGAGGTTATCAAGGAGGAGGAGAAGGAGGGAGAGAGGAGATACCAATCGATTTGATTGGGGAATAATGGAATTGAAATAATTATCGGAAAAGAGGTTTTTTTATCTAATTAGATTTTTCCTCTTATTAAAAACAAGGACTAAAGATTAATAAGGACACTCGATGGTGGAGAAGCAATCTCCGAAATCGAGGCTAAAATACAAGGTATACATTAATTAATGTAAAATAATTGGTTTAATAAAATTTATAAAAAAAAAAAAAAAAGAGGTTCTCAAATAACATTTCGAATAGGTGAACAATACATTTCATTACCAGAAAGAATTTTGTACGATATTAGATTCTTCAGTTATCGTAAATAGAAAGAGAGAGAAAGTGACGTTTAAAAATATTTATTCCACCTATCATATATTTCTAAAAAAGAATAAGTAATTACTTAATTTATTTTATATTTAGAGGCATATTTCATTTTAAATCAAATTATTATTTTACATATAATATAAAAAATATCATTTAGAATAAAGTTGTATCGAGTATTTGGGAATTTCTGGAAAAAATAAAAATTAAAGATTCTTTCTAATCGACTAAGACTTGTCTGGATTCGTTGTTGACATTGTTCAGCTACTTATGTAAGAGAGAAAATTGGTTGGATTGTCCTATCCTGGACCTATTTAAAAAAGAAATACTTAATTTCTTGACTGTTCCTATTGGAATGAAATAATAACTTTTAATGTGCATTCATCAAAAGAAAAAGAAGAGAAACAAATGAATTTTTTAAAGATTTTTACATAACTGTCCGCCTCCCTGGTGTAATGGCCATAATAACTGGCTGGCAACCCGGAGGTCTCGGGTTCGATTCCCGTCTATACCCAGACATTTTTTCTGTAAGTATAGGGTCTGCTAATAAAAATTAAGAGGGAGATAAATTTAACCTAATTTATCGCGCGGAGAATTTACCACTGCTCGAAGCCCCTAAAAACTTAGTAAATTGGACTATATCTAACTTTCTGAGATTTGGCTCGTGATTCCGGCTTCTTTTCCTTCTACTGTGTTTTTTTTTCACGATGGAGGGGCCAGCCCATACAGACCTTTAGGGGATGGACCTTCTGGTGTATCTCCTTCTCACATCAATATCACTAAAAAAAAAAAAAAACTGAATGATAATAATATGATCATGCTTAAAATTTGTCTTTCGGAAAAAAATTATTTAAAATAGCCATTTGTGTCATGAAAAATGTAGTTTCAGTAAATTAACAAATAATAATTAAAGTGGCAGAGAAAACTCCGCAAAAATAATAAAAAAATAATGGGAGGATATTTTTAAACCTTTTTCAAAAATTCGCAACTTAACCTTTATGCTAATTTTTTATCAAGGAACGAAAAGTGAAACTTGGTACCAAAGTAGAGTTAATTAATACATGCCTGTGTGAAATTTCAGCTCATTATAAGATTTTTTTCTTCATTAGTTACAAACCGTTCAAGAGCCCCATATTATCATATACAAATCATTTTTTTAATCCAAAGAAACATACAGAAAAAAATTATCAAAGTATAATTGTTTACTTCCACCTATATCATAGAAAAATTTACCACTCAAAGTTCTGACTATATAAAATTAAATAATTTCTCAGTGGCCTGGAGGAAAGTTGAATTAAAAAAGTTAAGTTTGAAAATTATGTTAAGCTCGAAAAAGCAAAAAAGTGGACTTTTTTTAGTGAGATAAAATATTCTAGCCATTTGGTAGCATACCTCGATGGCCATTTCAAATAGTCCCTTAAATAAGGCTGAGTAGACACAATCCAAATTACTTCAAAAAAAATTTTCAGTAAACTCTTTTGAAATTATAGAACAATTTGCCCCCTCCCCCCAAAAAAAATATGATTATGTAAATTTTTTAATTAAACTTAATAATTTTGACATTGATATTTATTTCTTTATTTTTTCTATTTTCATCAGAAAGACAACCAAAAGATCAAATTTGAAAATCAATACGAATAGCAATTATAAATAAATTCATTGACAAAAACAATAAAGTTAATTGAACACAGATTTTTTATCAAAATAGTTTGAGTCGTTTTTAAGGTTCCGTATAACAGTAAAACAGAACCTTATTTTAGTGTCGTTATAATATCTATCTGTCTGGCTGTCATAAAATTGTAGCTTCTAAAATAAAGAAGACAAACTTCAAATTAACAAGTTACAAGTTACAAGTTATAGAAATGTATTTTCTCCGAAATTAAAATTTTGAACGATTATTTTAACTATTCTAGGGAGAGGTTGAATTTTTTGGGTTGAAAGTAATAAGTATTTGTATCAGGGGGTGTGAAGTATCCTTGTAAAGATCTCATAAACTAGAGTTATACTATTTTTTTTTACTTATGGAAAGTGGTGTAGGTTTTAGGTGAAACATGATGTTAATTAGTAGAGTAAAGGGTGTGTAGTTTCACAGTGAATGAAATAAAACTCAAAGAGGTTTATACAAACTCAATATATTTCGGATTATTAGTCCATCATCAGGAGTTTACAAGTTAATACTAATAATAATTGAACGAGTGGTCACCATTCTTGACATTCAAATCATGTGTACCAATATAACAAAATATAACATTCAAATCTTACATACCAACCTAACACAAGAAAAACACCAATGAAATTAAAATTTAAAAAATTGTTTCACAAAGATTTTTCTTTTTTAATTATAAAATATATAAATGTAAATATAAGAAATCTAAATTTATATTTACTTATATTTTATAATTAAAAATATATTTTATAATTAAAAAAGAAAAATCTTTGTAAAACAATTTTTTAAATTTTAATTTCATTGGTGTTTTTCTTGTGTTAGGTTGGTATGTAAGATTTGAATGTTATATTTTGTTATATTGGTACACATGATTTGAATGTCAAGAATGGTGACCACTCGTTCAATTATTATTAGTATTAACTTGTAAACTCCTGATGATGGACTAATAATCCGAAATATATTGAGTTTGTTTAAACCTCTTTGAGTTTTATTTCATTCACTGTGAAACTACACACCCTTTACTCTATTAATTAGAGTTATACTACTTTTTTAAATTTATTTTAATTTAAAATTATGATTTGGGAGGGTTCCAAAGTACCGATTTTTGTATCTAATAGGAATTCGAAACTGTTTAATCATTTCGAATTCGAATCTAATAAAATGACAACCTCTTGTGTTTACCTTACATATTTACGTTCATTATCTCCTTATAAATAACAAATAAGAATGGATTTGATATTTTAAGTCTTTTAAAAGAAATTAGGTATGAAATCGTCATATTCAAGACCGATTCACATTAGCCATTTTATTGAGAAAAGTTGTAAATATTAAACAGTTTTTAAATAAAGTACCTACTCTAAAATTTCTTTGCCCTATAGAGCTTTGGATAAGTAATCAAAAGATCAATATTCTGTCTAGATTGTTGAATCAAAAATTAAGAAATCTTGAACTTAGAGATTTTGAAAATAAGTAATGAGAACTAATTAAAAAATAGAGTATTTTTTTATTCTATTATGTACTTTTTTAGTTTCAAGAGATTTTCTAAAAATGACTAAATGATCATGATAAAAACACAGTGTGGTATAAGTAAAAACAAAAAGAAAACTAAAAGCGGTGAGAATAGTTTTGTCGAAATATTAAAAAAAAATTCTTCTATATATTTTCATTAAAATAAAAAATTGTGCAAAATGCATTCTGTATTAGAAATTCACCCCTTGATGAGGACCGCATTTTTAATATAGTAAACCGGCTAAAATCAATTTGAAATTGATTTTGTTTTTTTTATTTATTTATTTCACGCTCCAGGCTAAGCTAATTTAATTTAATGATAGGGATGCAGAAAGATCACGAGGACTATAAGTCACAACTGACGGAGAGAAATAAGAAATCTTTTTGAATGTTTAAGAGTTGAATTAGACTCGAAGAGTTTTCTATACCTAGGTCTTGCTTTTTAGAAGTGTAGAAATTTATTGTTTCAAGAAAATACTGTTTTTGTAATTATTAATATTATACTACTATACTGTTTTACTATTAGATAAATAGATTAAAACTTCGGGGTTGATTAATTTATTTTAATTTTTAATATAATTACATTATGAACTTTCAAATATATTTATTTTTTTGTCTCTCTGTAAAGGCCTCTGAATAATTTCCATTTTAGCAATTCTACCATGAGTCTAATAAATAGTAATATATCACAGAATAAACTGATTCTAATAAATCACAAAAGAGCTTTTGCACATTGGGACTAAACTAATTTATAATCATAAATAAATAATAAATAGTAATAATTTATTAAATAATAAACTAATGTTAAATATCACAGATGTAAATAAATTAAATATCACAATGAGTCTAATAAATACTTAAATAAATAATAAATAGAGAGCATAATGAAACTAATGCTAAATATCACAATTAACAAATTAACTTATCAATATCGTCGGCTTAGAGTGTAAACATGCTAACTCCATTTTTTATCATATATGGCATATTAATACCGTTCGAAAGAAAAAGAGATGCAGCATCGTCCAATTAAAATTGCTACTTAAAATTACAATCGTAAGTTGTAGAAAAAAATGTGAAAAATATTTTTTTCCATAGCAACAATATTAAATTTTGTTTGTTTTTACTCTACCCTGTAATATTTCCTTGTTGTGAGATAGCAGGTTTATACTTTCTAAGGCGACAATATATTTATTAAAAAATTAACAAACATACACAACACAAATACACGACGTTTCGATCACATATGAAGTCATACTCAGTAAGGTAAAGTAAAAAGAATATTGTAGAAGAATATTAGTTTCTTAATATTTTTACTATTGAATGACGTTTTTGGAAGAAATCTGTGATACACCTACGAATTGTCATTAAAAAATTAACTTTTAAATAAATGTAAACAAAAGATAATTATTATTATTTTACTATTAAAAAGAAAATAAATCGTTAATTAGATAATAAATAACAGATTAACTTTTAATTAGTAACAACTTTTACACACGTATAAAAATTTCTTCTATTCTTCACTTATCGTAGATAGATAGAGGGGAAAAAATGATGTTTAAAAATACTTTTTCTATCAAAAAAAGTAAAATATATGACTAAATTAATTTATTTTATTTTAGTTCCATATTTAATTTAAAAAGCAAATTATTATTTTACATATATATAAAAGGACATTTCAAATGAAGCTTAATCGAGTATTTGGGTATTTCTAGAATAAGATAAAAATTAAGGATTTTTTTCTATTCGATTAAGACTTGTTTGGGCTTGTCTGGACTCGTGTGGACTAGTTTTTTGACATCGTTGGAGCCACTTAGCTTGTATGCAAAGAATGGTTGGATTGTTCTATCCACGACCTATTTACAAAATAGATACTTATTTCCTTTACTGTTTCTATTGGAATGAAATAATAACTTTTAACATGCATCCATTAGAAGAAAAAGAAGAGAAATAGGTGAATTTTTAAATATTTTTAAATAACTGAATGATAATATGATCATGGCTAAAATTTGTGTTTCGAAAAAATTATTTAAAATAGCCATTTGTGTCATGAAAAATGTAGTTTGGGTAAATTAACAAATAATTATTATCCTTATAAGTAGGTAAATACGATTTTTATAATAAAAACTATAAATAATAAGAGCAAAACTTTTAAACCAATATTTAATATAATAATAAATTTTAATCGCCTTAGAGTGTAAACCTGCTAAATCCATTTTTTATCATATATGACATATTAATGCCGTTCGAAAGAAAAAGAGATGCAGCATCGTCCAATTAAAACTGCTACTTAAAATTACGATCGTAAGTTGTAGAAAAAAAATGTGAAAAATAGTTTCTTTCCATAACAACAATATTAAATTTTGTTTGTTTTTCTCTGCCCTGTAGCAGGTTTACACTCTAAGGAGACGATTTAATTTTAAGAAATTTGGGCGATCGCATTGAACCAGCTTACAACTATGTAGTTATCTACTCTAAATTATTTATTGATTTATTGATTTTAATTAAAATTATATATTTTTTGATTGAGGGCCTTTAGGGGTTTAAAATAATTACAAGTTTGCTGATCGAAGTTATTCTTCGACGAAAAATTTAAGATAAAAAACTGTTTATATTAAATAGGGAAAATCATTTTCTATGCTTTACAAAATGACAAGACTCATCTATGACTTGCTTTGCGGGTAAACCGAACTATGCTTCAACTCCCTCCTTTTTATAAAAAATATACTTTTTTAAAAATCTGAAAATGACCAAATTTTTAACTCTTTCGTTTGATTTCTTTCTCGGGGTGTTGAGAACTTTTTCTTGCTCTTTTGAGGCATTAATATTTATAGAAGAATACGAAGAGACTGATAGAATCCGAAACTGATTATATAATCCTAAATAGCTTCTCAGTAATTAATTGATTAGTTCTAATTTCCATATATCCATATAATTTCTCATTATTATCCCCCCTAAGGCGAGTAGATTCGTGATAAATACGAAACGGTCTCGTTCAGGGATTCTCACAGATGTTTGATGAGCTTTAAAGTTTAATCGCCCCTGGGCAGGTAGCGACCAAAAATATTTTCCTTTTTTTTTGCTCTGTCTTGCTCTTCATATCAGAACTTGATGAGTGGTAAGACATTAGAAAGGAACAAGATCGATGGTGGTTGATGATAGGGTAAATCAAAGAAAACAAATTTAAAAAATATCTATAAGAAAAATTAAAAAAATAGATATTGTGTGTACCTACGAGCCTTCACTTACCCACATTGTAGAAACAAACAAACAATACATTTAAATATACTTGTCAACAACAGTTTTATATTCTTTATGAAAATAGAGGGTAATTTACAATTGTAGGTATTTGTTCACGAGGTTATTTTAAGCGATAAATGTTATAAGAAAACAGGTCCTTTTTCAATCCTTTACAGAAATAGATCTGATAAAAATTGTATTTATAAATACAGTTGACTCTCGATAATTCCAAAGGACTACAAGAAAAATTCGAATTATCGGGACTTCGAATTATCATGACGTTTGAATTATCAAGAGGAAAGACAAATAAGCTGACGTGTTCTGATGTGGCCATCCACTTTGACTTTACCATACAACCTGGCCCCTCACTTATATTTAATATTTAAAAAATTATTTATAATCATGTAGGGGAGGGGGATTAGTTTTTGCATTTTTAGACTCCTGGGGGCTCACTGAATATGTATATAAAATTTGGTTGAGTTTGCTCTATTGGCCTACATTTTTAATTTTTAATCCCCCCTCCACCCCCTTAATTTTGGGTCGATATGCACCAAAATCTAATCAGCTCTTAATCTCCATAAATGCCATGGTTTCGATCAATTTTTTTTAATCAAAATAGTTTCAACCGTTTTTGAGATATTTCGAAAAAAACAACACTTTTTTCATGCACGATTACAATACTTGATGATACCTACCCTGTATGGCAAAGTAAAAATTCTAATTATTAAGAGTTTTTATTATATTTTTGAAAATATGTATGAACTTATATAGATTTTATATATAGCCTCAAGTAAAAAAGTAAAAATAATGAAAACAACAAAAAAGAACAAAAAATTACATTTGTATTAACATTGCAATAGATAATAACATACCTAATTAAAAAATTAAGAATAGTTTTTTGCTAGGAAAAATTCGAATTATAAAGAGGGGAAGGGGCCTATTTTGAATTATAGAACGTTCTCTCACCCTCTTGTTACGAAAAGGATTTCGTGTTATCGAACGTATTCAAATACACTGTATTTTTTCGATTTAACGAAGAAGATGAAGAGTTCGAAAAAACGACATTCGAATTGTCGAGAGTCGACTGTATATCCCTACAATTTATTATCTATTTATCAATGAAAACAACACACAATTAATATTTAGATTAAGATTTACGCACACGCATAGGCCTGTAAGTTATGGGCAAATTTTGTACTTTAGGGAACACAAAATTCTACCTATTGTTCACTTACAACCTAACGAAAGTTACATTTAAAATCTTGATGATTCAAAGGCCTCAATGTGTAAAGACCTTGAAAATAGAATATAGTACTCTAAATTATATTATATTAACACAAAGTAAAAATTTAAAAAAGTGAACCCATCTTCTGATTTTAATTTTCCACGCTTTATAAACAAATCATATAAAACTAAATAATTATTAGATAATAATATTAAAAGGTAATTAATTTCTGTTAAGTCAATGATGGAATCTGACGGCGGTAACCATGGGGACGCTTGATGTTTACTTATTATTATTGTTTTGTTTTGTGTCTCGCAAATAAAGGTTTTGTTTACATTTACGCCTAGTCCTTTCATTTAACTATTCGAATAAGAACATAACAATTTCATTTCATTTTTACGTGAACAAATATAATAATTCATCTAATAATTTATTTGTTTCAGATCTTTAAGCTGAAATATGCAAAAAAATAGAAAAAATGATTACTGTTATAATATAGTGAACTATATAGAACACTCAAAGTTTGAGTTTTCTAGCTCAAACTGCTTGCTGAAGAAAAAATTGCTTCATGCTTATTCTTGAAATAAGGCCAAGTCTTCAGAATCTTTTCCCTTTTATCTTGAATATTTACTGAAAATACTGAAAAAAGTCAAGCCGTAAATAAAAATTCAACATGCTTAATTTTAATATTTCAGGTAAACCCGAAGACAATTGTATGTATTAATCTAGTCAATCCCTCTAATTGAGTACTAGGATTTAATATTATCAATCTAATATTGATTGGTGTGTACTTAGTAGCTGAGAAATCTATCTAATAAATATTGAATGATATGGAAATGATTGGCGAGATGTATAATTGATGGGGAGAATAAGTAAAGGGTTTCTATCATTCACTGTAATTATGTAGTAAAAAAATTTATAGAATAAATATTAGAAGAAAATCTTTTTTCATTGATCTAGAAATAGCTATAGCTATACTATAATTTGATTTAACAATTAAAATTTTGTTTCAATTTTTATTTTCATTTAGAATAAATTCTCTTTTTGGGGTCTTGTACCTTGAATTGTTTCGCATTTTTGAACAATCATATCTCATCAACAGTATGACATATCGTCGCTGTTATATCAAATATCGTATACCAAAATTTCCAAAAAAATTTATTGAAGAAAAACACTTGTATTTGTTAGCTACATCTGTAAATCTCTACACAAATTTTTGTATGATATCAGGTGATAGAACTCAAGTTACAGATTAAAAACAAAACAAAGTATCTAGGGTTAATAAGTACAGTTAATATAGATGAAAACAAAAGTTTTTCTTAGCTACTGAAAAGTGTTGATTTTTAAATACGACATTTTGATGTATAAAGCAACAGTATTCAACGAAGTTAAGAAATATGGTATATTCAGTGGTTTGTTCTGAAACTGCTGACTGCTTTTAGGCATACTGTGTATTATATCTTTTTTATATCCTGCTCACTCTCAGTCCAGTGCCAAATGAACTGAATCCCAATCCCTAAATAGAAGCTCCAACGATATTTTTTTAAATTGAGGTACTTATCAAGTGCCATGAGATATTAGTCATATATAAATTTTAATCTGATTGAAATAAAGCAAGTGGGTGTAAATAAGGAGTGTCGCAAAATAAATATTTTATAATACTATATTTTAGAAATATCTCGTCTACGCTAAGTCGCAAAGCTTGTGATTTGAAATTTAAGCTATCCAGAGGCTAGAAAGTACCTCAAGATTTTGGCTAAAATCGAAGAACCGGAAGTACATGTTTACTTGAAGATAGTTTGTTATTTTGCAATTTCGTTTTGTTTTGCTTTTTTGAGGGGGGGGGTTCTGCAAACCCATATTGAAGTATTTTGAATGAAGAAAATTGGTATGATGATTTCAAATAAGGAAGAAACTAATGTGAAAGTTGTGTGGTGTCCACACCAGTTTATTTTTCTTTACCCTCTGGCACAATCACGAGGCCTAGTCTAAAAAGATAATTATAAATTAAATTAAATTAGAGAATAAAGAAAACTTTTATAATGAAAGACCTGGATTCGAGTCACTGCTGATCCTTTTATCTGTAATAAACAATATGTTCTTTATTCTCTAATTTAATATAATTATAATACTATATTTTAGAACAACAAATTATTGAACATATTAAAAAAATCAATTAATATATTTTTAAATTTTTTAAAGAAACCCGATTTCACTAATATACTAATTTTAATTTTCAAATTTTGAATAATTATAAAAATAAAACTAAAGATTTGAGCATCTTTTTCAGGTTAAAACTAACCAATGTTTATTAAAAAGTAAGAATTTAATTTTGCATACGATTCATCCCTCAGAGTCGAACCTGAGAACTAACATGCTTTCCGGGCAGTCTGCTGTGATATCGCAATTTAATAATATTTCTACTAAAATCTTAGAATTTGTCCTAAAAATTAATTTCTTTCTCTTTTTAATGATAAAAATATTTATTTTTATTAAATCAATGCTCTGAGATCTCATGAAGATAATCAGAAGTGATCAACCGACCAGATATAGGAAACATTTGAAGTACATATGCCGATTTTGATAACAAGTAGTAAAAATAATAAAATTACCTACAGATGTTTTCTTTATTTATTAATTATTATTTTCTAATATTTTTTTAACATACCGTGTTTTATGTTCTTTCAAAAATTTCTTTAAGAATAATTAGGCTAATTTTATTTGTGATTTTTTTGATTTGAAAATGACTGTGAGGCCAAATGCCCAGTTTTAGATGATAATTGTTCCTGTAGACATTCAGAAGTGGCTAAACTTAAAATTATTTTAAGAAACGAACAAATTCTCTCTTTATCAAGGGTGTCCAATATTTTGGCTTACATGGGCCAACATTTAAAAATAAAAAAAATTTGTTTCGAGCCGCAGATAAAATAATATATTAATTCTATCGATTTTGTTAATCAAAAAAGATCTTTAATAATTTACCATAATGATATCTACCAAGGCAAAGAATCAAAAATGACATATCATAACAATAATCTTTGATTTCTATTTGTTCAGAATTTTTGTTTAAAATCATTAAGCACATCAAGATGTTTTAATTATTGAAATAATAAATATTTTAGAAAATGGAAATTTGAGATGAAGATTGGTATTTTAAAAAATATGAACTTTATTATTATTTTTGTATCTTAGTGAGTGAGCTTCTAATTTTACTTTTCGTAAATTTTATCTCAACCAAAACATTCTGTGAAAAAACAGACCAAGTTCGAAAAAGTAGTGAAATCTAGTATGTAGCCAAGTCAAATTCGCCAAGAATAATTAATCTACTATTTTCAACAGAATGTTTTGGTTGAGATTTCTCATCTTTTGTAAGCTATGAGGAAGCCCTTGGTCCAAAGGGCTAGAATTTTTATTTTTGACCCTCCCCTGGTCAGTTTTTTTTCTAGCCTTCTGGGGGCCCACAGAACATGTATACAAAATTTGGTTGAGTTTGGTCCAACGGGTTAGAATTTTCATTTATGACCCCCTCCCCTATTTTGAGTGGTTAGTTTTTGCATTTCTAGCCTACAGATGCCCATAAAATATGTATACAAAATTTGGTTGAGTTTGGTCCAAAGGGCTAGAATTTTCATTTTTGACCCTCTCCACATTTGAAAGATAAGTTTTTTTGAAATTTTTCCTTTGTGTCCCAAACTCTAATAGCAGGCGAAATTTCATAATGTTGGAATGATTGGAGGTACCCTATAGGTTTTGATGACCTGTCAGTGAGTGAGTGATTGACCAAAATGAGCTATTTTCTTAGGTCCATATTTCAGAATATATTTAAGCTATATTATTGAAATTTGGTAGTCTTCTCAAGATGGATTACATAATTACATGTGTATAATTTCAGCTCTGTATCTTAAATGGATTCCGAGCTGCAGGGGGGTCGAAATTGGCTCGAAATGGTTCGTGTACATACAGCGTACAGTGTGTAGGGCCAAGCTAATGCTTGAACTTGCTGTGCGCTTTGATTCTTGAAAATAGCTTCTCATATAATATGTAAATTTTATAAAGATATTCTTATAAAAAATGGTATCATTATTATTTTGAAGACATGAATATATGTTTCTGGGTAGATAATTATTGTAAAATTCTAATAAAGAGACATTTTATTACATTTTTCTTCAAATCAGTATCTAATTGTAGTTCTATACTCTACAATCAATTAGAAAGTATACAGATAAAAAATTTATATTTAATGAAAATTGATACGAAAATAAACTGAAATGGTGATTATTTTCGCGTAAATCTTGAAATCTAGTTCTAAATTCCAAATTGAGCACTTTTACTTTTGGAAACTTTTCAGTAGATTTTCAGATTTCATATTTTAGAGAAAAAATTATCAGGCCAATTGTATCATATACATTTTCCATTAAGTACATATAAATCTCAATATTTTAAGGAAGTTTATGTTTATATGTAGAGCCGCATTCATTCCAGTCCTGGGCCACATGCGGCCCGCGGGCAGCGGGTTGGAGAGCCCTTCTCTTTATCAACGAAAAATGAAAACAAATTTGAAATCTTAAGTATTTTGTAAGATATAAGGCGTCCTTGGTATCTGTGTTTGACTCGCACTTTTTTGGCTTATTATGTTGATTTAAATTTTCCAGACGATATACTTTAATTATCATTTGAAGATGATCATATAATTACTTGCGGAAACATAAGTTTTTTAACACATTAGAAAACTCCAAATTGAATCCAAAAAAGCCTTATTTTTTCATCTTCAGCAAGTGATGGCAAAAGGTGTTGTCCTGGGTGCTGGGTCTCTGGTTCGTGTGTTGGTTAAAACATTTATTTGACAAATTCGATGGCACCTTGCAAAGATTAGTCCGATTGCATGTTGCACTCCTGGCGGCTAACGGGTTGTCGCAGGTGGCGGAAAAGCCATTTCGAGAAAACCACCCTTGGTTGGTTGCAGGTTGCAACCTGCCACCACAACCTGCAATTTTCTCACCCGCCGCGTTTGCTGTTCATCTCGCCAACAGATCAGCTCAGGCTGTTATTTGGCAGCTGGCTGATTTCTATATTTGGGATGCAGTTTTACTTTCCATCTTTGGAGAAAGTTAAGGAAGGAATAACACAAAACAAAAAATGAGTCTTTATCGGTCAGGCGTCTGATTTCCAATATCAGATACCTGAAACGATCTCCACCTAACACTTTAATTCATCCATTTATAAATTGACCTTTTTAGGGCACACTATACATGCTTTTCCCTTAGTCCACATTCATAACAAAACAACATTAAATTAATATAATTAAAAGTAATCCTTAGAGTTAAATAAATTGAAAGAAAATATTAGCGAAAGCCACGATAGAGTAGATATCTCTTCAAGAGATATAGAATTAATAATTACATGTAATGTAATAGCGAATTCCTGATATCTATTATTGACAGAAAGTTGTTATGCATAAAAATAATTTATTTAATTGCCTATTAACTTGTTCTGATTTTTGTCAAAATTTAATTACAGTTTCCATTTAAATGGCCCAGATTGTGCTTTAAATGCTTAAGATTTGAAATCATGTGTAGTTTAGGATTCTAAATCTTTTTTTAAACATGCTAATATATGTTTGGCATCGACTTCAAAAAGTGATTTCATGTAAAAATTTTGTCGTTTAGTTGTAATTAAATTAGATAATTATTTTATTCCTTTTAAAGCATTTTATTTTATTTTTGAGTTCTTATTATTATGTGGGGGCTTGAAAAATCGCTTGGACCTGAATAAGTAGCCAATCTTCCTTGCTGCAAATTTCGCCACAGAGGAGATGTGCTTATTCCAAGACAGGTCAGATGCGACAGAGACGCCCAACATGGATAGGCTGTCACACATTTTCAGGGTATTCGAATCGAAGTGAATATCAGGGAAATTTTTATTTTCGCGCCTAGAAATTAGACAACATTGAGTCTTGTTTGCATTAAAGTTAACTAAATTTTGAGAGTCCTATTTATTCAGTTTGTCTAGGTCGATAGTGATTGAGGAGGCAACATAGATTCGATTATTCGGGAGTAAGGGTTTGCCGTGCAGAGTGCTATCGTCGGCGTAACAATGAGTAAGGTTTGACGTTTGATCGATAAGGTCGTTTATATAAATTACGAAGAGTGGGGGAGATTACAGAGCCTTTGGGAACACCAGCGTTTGTGGAGAACGATTCAGATGATATTCCATCCACCACAACTTTGATACTACGGTTTGTCAGAAAGCTTTCTATCCATTTGTGAAGTGTTAGTGTGAATCCAAAGGCTGTCAGTTTGGCAAGAATATTTTTGTGCCAAACTTGGTCAAAAGCTTTTGAGATATCTAGGGCTACAGCGAGTGTTTCTTTTCCGGCCTCTAGAGTTTTGTTCCAGGCGTGGGCGACATAGGTTAAGATGTCGCCTGTGGAACAATTTTGTCTAAATCCATAATGCCTATCGTGAATTATTTTATTATTTTCTAAGTGCCGAAGGGCGTGTTGGTTTATAACCATTTCCATTATTTTGAAAATAACAGAGGTGATCGCGATAGGTCTGTAATTAGAGATTTGTGAAGAGTCACCTTTTTTAGGAATAGGTGTGACTCTGGCTACTTTCCAGCTTTTAGGGAATATTCCCGATTCATAAGAGAGTTGGAATAGCTTGGATAAAATAGGGTCAAGTTCAGGGGCCCATTTTTTAATTGGTTGGATGTCATCCGGACCAGCGGCGGAGTTGGATTTTAATTTTTTAATGGCTTTTTTGATTATTTGGGGCAAGAAAATTATTTAGCCCATGAGGTTGGTTTTGGGGGTATAAGTGGGCGGGTTAAGCCCTTTGTCATCCAAAGTGGAGTTAGTGGCGAAATAGGAGGCTAGTGATTCAGTTTTTTCAGTGGGGTCGTGACTACTGAACCATTTGGGTTGAAGAGGGGCGGAAATGAGGGAGACGCGAAATTTCTATTTATTGCCTTGTGTAAAGAGAAAAAGGCCCGTTTTCCATTGGGGAGAGATGCGAGACGGTCAGCTATCCTCTGATCGAATGATTTTTTTGCCTCAGAGATAATTTTTTTGCAAGAACTTCGCGATTTGGTAAATGCAATTTGGTCACATTCTAGACCTGAAAGTTGGCATTTTTGAAAAGATTTGTTTTTTTCACGGACGGTCTCTCCACATTGTTTACCAAACCAGGGCTTAGAATCGTTGTTTCCCTTAATCGATTTTGAGGGGACATAGTTTTCTAGGCCTGTTTGTATTGCCTCGTTTTTTTTTGTTAAGGGAGAATGGTGTAGGTTCTTGGTGAAACATAGGCATACTTCATTTTTCATATTCTTTTGTCCTTTTAAAATTTCATTTGATACATCTGTTAAAGCAAAAACGTATCTACTTATGGATATTTATTTTATGAATGAATGGTTTCTAAATTCATTGATAATTAAATTTTTCCATAATTTATGAAAATCGCGCCAGTACCACCCACGCCATTTCTGTGTCTGTCCGTTTCTCCCTAATGCAATCCCTAATCTGGATTTTAACTGAGTCGTTTTTGTTCTTTTAAGAATTGCCTATGCAAATCCAAACCACTTAACTGTTATTTATTATTATTCTTTCTGTTTAGCAAACAGCAATTCTAATAAATAATTGATATGCGATACTAATAGAAAAATTGAAAATCCACGATGGAGGTCTCCATTCAGATGATATTCGCCGATTAACTGTTTTTTATTTTTTTATTATTTTTATTTATTTAATTGGGTATATTTAAGCGTTGGCTGAAGATCGTTTCAGGTATCTATTGTTGGAAATCAAACGCACGGCCGATAAAGTTTCATTTATTACTTTCACATATAGAAAATTAATGTAAATTATAAAAGCATCTCTGGAAATACTCTTTTTTAAAGTTTTCTAATTCTATTTCGATTAGTTTGACTTTTGCTTATTAATACTGGGACTAAATGATAGTCTTAAAATTTTAGCTTTTGGTGTAAATTTTCTTTAAAAAATTCAAGTTTTGCGATTCCCAGTGTCCAAAATGTTCCCAAAAGCCATTGCTGTCTGTAACTATTATCAGGAAAACTTAAAAAAAACAAATCTCAAAGAAACGAAATCTGAACCTTGAGTTAGTTATCATCTCAAAATACCATTAGAAAATTTCAGGTTTTGATCGCCCATTCAGAAGTTATTAATTATCTTTAGGACTCATGTTTCAGGTTTTTTGTCATCTTATGAAAAACAGCTTTAAAAATTTATTTTTAAAAATTTTATCCGGATCCCAGGAGCGAACAGGAGTGTAATTTCCTTCCCACCATTGAAGCCAGTACATCGAGCCAATTGGACCCTTGAAATCAAGCGTTAAGCATTGATATTCTTAAATTTTTTAAAATTTGTATCCGGATACCAAGAGCCAACATGAGTGTACTTTCTTCCTGCCAATTTAAATTTTGATGAACAAAAAACTTTTGTCGATCTCAAGAGTAGGTGAAATGAAAGAAATCAGTAGCAAAAGTAGAATCGAGTTTCATTTCAAGAATAATCGTTTCGAATTAAATATATTTTTTAATCTGTATAATTTGAGCTGGAAATATGAAGCCAGTCACCTAGCCAAGTGGATCCTTGAAATCTAGCGTTAACGACTGATTTTCTTAAAATTTTTAAATAATTTATCCGGATCACAGGAGCGAACAGGAGTGTAATTTTCTTCCCACCAATGAAGCCTTGAAATCAAGCGTTAAGCATTGATTTTCTTTTTTTCCCCTTGGCATCGGGCACAAACCCATTTTGCCAGCCAATATAATTGATTTTCTTAAAATTTGTAAAATTTGTAAAATTTGTATCCGGATACCAGGAGCCAACAGGAGTGTACTTTCTTCTAGCCAATTTAAATTTTTATCGAATTTTTATGAACAAAACTTTTGTCGATCTCAAGAGTAGGTGAAATGAAAGAAATCTGTAGCAAAAGTAGAATCGAGTTTCATTTCAAGAATCATCGTTTCTTTTCATATGGATTTTTAAAAAATTTTCTACTCGAGTTTTCGAATTGAATATATTTTTTTAATCTGTATAATTTGAGCTGAAAATGAAGCCAAGTGGACTCTTGAAATACAGTGTTAACGACTGAATTTCTTAAAATTTTTAAATAAATTATCTGGATACCAGGAGCGAACAGGAGTGTAATTTCGTTCCCACCAATGAAGCCAGTATTAAAACGAACGAATATGAACCTTGAAATCAATCGTTAAGCTTTGATTTTCTTAAAAAATTTCAAATTTGTATCCGGATACCAGGATCGAACAGGAGTTTACTTTCTTTCCCGACAATTTAATTTTCATCGACTTTTTGTTAACAAAAATTTCGTCGATCTCAAGAGTAGGTGAAATGAAAGAAATCAGTAGGCAAAAGTAGAATCGAGGTTCATTTCAAGA
This sequence comes from Forficula auricularia, assembly GCA_024734495.1. Lineage (NCBI taxonomy): Eukaryota > Metazoa > Arthropoda > Insecta > Dermaptera > Forficulidae > Forficula > Forficula auricularia. The sequence goes on from JALMQS010000068.1 coordinate 1,018,440, forward strand.
ATAATTTTGTACACCGCGTACTCTTGCACCACCTTACTATAATTATTAGATTTTGGAATTTCTTGCTTTTTAACTTCTAACTGAAAAGGTCAGAAAAAATTAAATAACGTTCAAAGCTATTGAACGGTTGCTTATAAAATGCTGAAATTAAGAAACTAAAGTACAGATTAATACCAATATTCTGCCTTCGAATAAAAACCATTCACTGACAAAAATTGTCAGATCAGTTAATTTCATTGAGGGTGTACAGAGAAATCATGAAAACATTTTCGTTTTTTAGTTCATTTATTTTCAATATTAATGCTGTGGAATCAGCCAAGGGAGGTTTCTTAAAAAAGTATCAAATTTAAATGTTCGTACCTATTGTGTTTCAAACACTCGCCACAGTGAATTTTTAGAGCGAATCACGCAAGAGATTGCAATCCTGCAGTGTTTCCAATCCCGCGGGATTATTGTGGGATTGGTGATAATCCCGCGGAATCCCGCTTAAGTATTTTATATTTTTAGAAATTTAATAAATAAAATGATTATTTTGTCAATAATCAAACCAAGTTTAATAAAAAGTACAAAAATCAACAATTGGTAGTACCTACTCTAGTTACAAAATTATTTTACAGTCCATCACATATGCTTGTCTAATGACTATGACTTTGTTAGTTTTTTAAATCCAAGTAACTTTGGGCTAATTAACTTATTTATTTTTTTATTTATCCAATATTCTCTATCTAGTCTATCACTTGTCTAAAAGAGATAATTATAATAGATTTTAGAGTAAATCACAATATTTGGATAACTAAACAATCTTTTCACAATCTCCATATTTTTAAGTATTAAATCATTTAACCTCAAATTTGAAAATAATTATAAAAGTATTTTAAATAATTAAGATACTCCTCTTTTTGAAAAAATGATCTTATAAAACAAATATCATCAATTCTGACTTTCTTCTATAGAATATTCCGACGCCCAATTTAAAGGGCTCCAAACTGTCAATTAATTCTTTGATTTGACGGGATTTTGGGCCATTCGTCGACGAGCTAACAACTTTGCTGATCCGCAAGCTTGTACGGGATCCTGCAGGCCTTCAAATGATGCTGAATCATGCGGGATTGCAATCCCTAAATCACGCACCTCTCGTAGCTGCCTATATTTGTTCAAAAAATTACAAGAAGATATAGGGAGTCCCGTGACCTATTTAATGGCGTGGGAGAGATGAATATATTGTAGCATAAGCAAGTGAATGAGATCTGTAGTAATCAATTTCACTACCAGAATCCCCATGGTAAATTGTGTTTAAAAGTGAATTAAAAATAGATAGTTTTTTTACTAATGATTAAAAGGTTCATGTTTGAATTTTAATTTATGCACCCCCAGATTTTTACCACTAAAATTAGGTCTTTTAATTATTTGAATAAAGGGAATTTAGAAACTTAAAATACATTTTTTCAATATTTAATAAATATTATTAAAATATTAGTAAAATTTATAAATGGTATATTTGAACGTGTGAGGCACGTGTATCCACTCAATTCTTTGATAATGATTCCTTTAATGATCCGATTAGGCCAATTTCTATTATATAACAAAAAAATTGTTGTTGTTTTTCTTCCCTTATTGTTATATAAATGTCAAAACGCCGAAAGCGATTGACATATAATGAAAGGCGAAATTTCCAATCAATTAAGATAGAGTGGTGAGCCATCTGCATCATCCTCCCTTAAATCGGTCGCCGGCCACCTCAGGCGAAGAACCAAAAGAAAAGTGTCCTTTTGGCCAGCTTCGCCAGCTGCCAAAGAAGGCTCCCTCTTAGTATGCAGATTCGTGTCTTTGGCAGCAGCAGGGAGACACAAATCTCCACGGAGAGCAGCTGGGGTTGGTGCGTGCGCGCCTCAGGCTTCCTTTTCAGCTTCCGTTTCGGGGTGTTTTTTCCAAAAAAAGGGGCACATTTGCAACAACCCCCACGGCTCTGATTGAGTGACTTCCTCTCCCTCATCCCCCAAATCGGTTGTTTTTTTACCCAAATATTCTCTAATAGCGCATTCAATTCAATTATTTGGCTATCATTGGTGACCCGGGGCAACAGCTATTATCCCGATTTTCCTGATAAATTCGAAAATTGTAATATTTAATAAATTCTATTTTACAATTATATAATAAATACTCTATCTATAAAAGTGTCATTATAGTATATTTAAATTCAAAATTTGAATAAAATAATTATCTCTTTTTTTTTGAGGGTAGAAAGGACAGAAAAAAAGGGTTCTGTAATATTTTACAATTGACAAATTTTACGTAATTATTGCTAATTTGTGTTTATCTGTCTCTATCTTAATAAAATTGTGTGCTTTTTTAAGTGTCTTTGATAATAGGTTACCACTGGGTTGGTAATTGTCTAAAGATAATGAATGATACTCATGCGAATGTAAATCCAATCTGTATTCAAATCTAAAAAAAAAACGAAAAAAAAATAGATAGATATTAAATATTTAAATAAAAAGAGTTGTAGATTAATTATCTATAAACATAGGGATGATTAGTAAATTATATAAAAACAAAAGGTGGTCCCCAACTAGAGACACATTTCCATAAAAAATCTATTTTGAACAACTTATCATTTTATTTTTTTAATGAAGTTATTATACGTATTATTATCAAGGTTGTTGCTACCTGGAACTGGAAGTGTCACTAGAAACAAAAATAAGCTAATACTCGAATATGAATAAGTTTTTGACACTGTCGACTTAAACCCGCTGGACATGAGGCTTTTGCCTCTACCTGTTTTTGGGATGGGAGCCCTAGTTTGAAATTTGGAGGGCTGTTGATATCGGAATGACGTCACTGCTGGCTGTCTTTCTATTTAAAAGATAGAACATGTTCTATTTTCCGGCTTGGTCTTGGGATGCTTTTGAGTGGGAGCAAGTAGACAAAAAATTATTAAAACAAGCCTCGTGTGCAGCGCCCTTTAGTTATTATTCAAGAAAAATCTCACAGGCCGCCATTTGGCCCGGATTGATAATTTTGGTTTTCTGGTTAGATTCCCAAATAAATATAAACACAGCACTTCTAAGATATAATAAAAATTATCCATTCCCTCTCGGATCCTGGACAACCTCACTTGATATCCCTAGTACATTTAAATTCAACTACTATCGAAAGCTTTTTTTTTAATGATATTGAAACAAGAAGTTGCATCCATCAGATACAGTCCCTTTAATCTGGGCTGGACCCTTGCATCGTGAAAAGAAAAGTTAAATTTCAGGGACTGGTTCATGATCTTGAAAAATTGAAGGTTATATTATACCTATGTAACCGGACGGGGGAAACGAGTCTCACTCTCTAAAAGTCATAGGGATAAATGAAATGACGAAAATGTTTTTTTAGATACTATCTTATTTAATCGAATATTTGCGAAAACCTAACTAGTAATTTTTTTTTTTTTTTTTTAATTATAATTTAATCGCGAAGTGGATTCTTTCTTAAAATCCCAATAAGCTTATCCTCCTTGAGATGCTTAGGTTAGGATACATTTCCTTAACAAATCTTCTGACATCTAAATAAATTGATCTATTAAATCTTAGAATAAGCAGAAGAGAATCTCAATGATTTTTTTATTAAAATAAGTCTACTAGTATCAGCTATTAGAGTTTTCTAATTGATTACTTTCAAAAACAAATTCACTTCTTCATGAATACCAGTAAATATCCATTTAAAATATTTCTTTAAAACCGAAGATAAAGATTTGAAATTAGACTTACTAACAGAGAAACAAATCTTTAGCTGGAGATCCAACATAGAAATAAAGATACGCCTTGATGATAGGCAACCATCTCTATTCTAGTTTGAGTAGATTTCCTATTTCTATTTGTATTAAGTTAAAATAAATTAAAGATTTTATTCTCTTTATAAATTTTAGAGGTTCATTTGACTGACAAATGAACTTTTGAATAATTGTGGGCTATACTAACCATGGTGAAATTGAAGAAAAATACTTAAAATACCCCTACATCAAGAGCTCTAAAATGATCATTTTTACGGAATTTTTGTACCTATCGGCGCTTATACATAAAATTATGAAAAAATTCCACAAATTCCTTCGTTCCCTCCTTATCAATGACAAATAAGACGGGTTTGATATTTCAATTATTTTGGATGATTTAAGATATGGCCGATTTCTTACATTTATCTATGGTGAATGTTTTTTGCCGAGAGTAGCAGAATTTTTATAAATTGAAGGAGACAATAAAAGAGTGTGTCTTCTGCTGGAATTATAAATTTTAAATTTATTTATAACGAGAGTATAGTTTCGAGAGTTTTTCCTTCTTCATCAGTCTATTACAATTGATTCACAGGAATTAATGTATGAATGGAAAGAAATTATAGTCTCGTTATAAATAAATTAAAAATTTATAATTCCAGCAGAAGACACACTCTTTTATTGTCTCATTCAATTTATCTATGTATACTCTCTACGAGAGAACGTCAATTTTGTTTCAATTCCGATACCCACAAGAGCTCAAAAATGCTAAGTTGTAGAAAGTTGATTCTGGTTCGAAAATGTTTTTTATTCTAAACCAGAAAACTGCTTAGGTTCAGGATTTCAGAAATTTCAAATAAAAATTAGAAATAAAAAAAATTGAATTCTTACATAATTAGCTTTTAAATGATTTTAATTAAAAATAGGAAATTTGGCAAAAAAATTGTACCTACTAATACCCAGCATTTTTGTTCCGAATTTCAGCCTTTTACCTCAAACCGTATGTTGACAAAAAATATATATACCTATATAGCCAAATAATTATGAAAAAGGATAGAGTTTATTGCTCAAACCTCCCCTGATTGATAAAGACTAAGTAGCTTGTTCGATAGGAAATTAAATTAAATAGAGTGGATATTGATGAGGCAGTCAAAAAAAGAAGAAGATAATTTATACTATCTTTTTATTCATAAACCGACGTTTCGGAGGCTATTCCTCCTCTTCAGGGTTTTGAAAAGTCAGTGACGGAAATCCAGGACATTCCTTCTGTCTCCTTTTCCAGTGGCAGTAACAATAATGTATTGTTACTACAATATAATACACTATAATTCTGCTGAGAATGAAATACAATATATTATTGTTACTGCCACTGAAAGAGGAGACAGAGGGAATGTGGCATTGGAATCACTGACTTTTCAAACCCCTGAAGAAGGAGGGAATAGCCTCCGAAATGTCGGTTTATGAATAAAAAGATAGTATAAATTATCTTCTTCTTTTTTGGACTGCCTCATCAATATCCACTCAATTTCACTTATCAGTCCATCTCCAAAAATTACTTCAATCTTATTAAATTAAATAGTTAGATTTGCATTTCGAAAAATTTTGAAAATCAAAACATTTTCCTCTCCATTCATCCTTTCTTCTGGTTTCATATAAAGAAAGAACTTTGCCTCGGCACACTGGTTGGTAACCACTGCTCTAGAAGCAGAAACGCTCATGCATGATTGCTAGCTAAAAATCATTGCTTTCGTTATTTTCATAGTCAATTTTCAAAATCGTGAATTCAAATAATCATAATTATAAAGATTTCGCGCGTGATGAAATGATGACAAGACATACCCGAGACAAGTCATTGATCCCAAAACAACAACAATCAGCTCCCGGATTTGTTCATTTCAACGGAAAGGCTTTACTTGTTTTCAAGGAGTTACTTTACCGACCGCAACGAATCCTTGTTACTCGGCTGTCACTCTTGAACCTGTTGATATTAAAAAGTGCTTCCCTTTCAAGGCAGTCTATCTACTCCTCTACTCCGTGTCTGTGTGAGATTTCAGGTGGGTTCATCACAGAGTTTGACTTTAGAACAAACTCAAGCGGATCTTATTAAATTACACTCATCTGGCGTGGAACAAAGTTGCCGAATACATTAGGCTCTCTTTTCAGCTATTCGCCGACATCATCCCGGGAAATCCAGCTCACTCAATTAAGCAAACTACCTTAAGCAAATACAGAAGAGTATTTTTTATGGGCTTAAATCTATTAAATATATAACTTACATTTTTGATTATATGGAATGAAATAAAAAAAATGTATTTTTGGTTGAATGAGATTGAAAATTAATTATCTTGGATTTAAAAGAATGATTATATAAGTAAATTTAAGAAAATATAATATTTTTTTTTGGCTTTTAGGCCTTTCTAGCCATAAGCCAAATTAGGATACTAATTATTATTTTAAAATTTGTCTCTACCACGGGGTCAGGTTTTAGCCGGATCCCTCATGTCAGATTCGAACCCGGGTCCACTTGGTTAGCAGGCTGACACGCTAACCCATAGCCCACCCGCCCCCTATTTGGGGACTCATTTTTTGAAATAGTGATGTAAAAATATAAAAATTTAGAATTTTCAGTATTATTATGAAGTTAAAATTATTACTGAACTTGACTTTTAAAAAAGTGATTATAAAAATATGTAGTTAAGTTTGTAACTTTCATAGTGGTTTGTAAAGTCAAAGGTACCTATTGTAAATCAATCTCCTTAATGGGTTTTTTAAATATTGATTAAAGGAGTATGTCTTCTGCTGAAAAAATCAATTTTTTAATTTATTTATAATGATTTTTCCAGCAGAAGACACTCTTTTATTGTCTCCTTGAATTTATAAAAATTCTGCTACTCTCGACAAAAAGAAACTTCCAATTGAAATAGTGATGATAAAAATAGAAACTTAGAATATTTTCTGGTTTGATTCTAAAAACAAAAATACGTATTTATTAATTTTAGTTTGATAATTGCAGATTTAACGGACAATTCCCAGCAATGATGAAATAATGTAAGAATTGATGCATATGTGAATAAAATTTCAAAAAACTTAGATCAGTACAAGTGAGTCAAAATTTAATAACAAGAACCTACCCAAACAGACAAAGAATTTCTTTCGAAGTTTTGACCTTCATCATCTGCCTTTTTAATTAAAAATATCTGTTATTTCTCATGGATTCAAATACCCGATTTGATGTAGGTAAATTTTAATTGAAAAGTTTTTATTTTGCCGAGAGTAGCAGAGTTGTTGATTCATAAAGAGAAACAAGGAGGTTGTCCTCTGCTTGGTGCAAATAGAAATACACACTTATATATCAATATGTATTTATATTATTTATTAGTTTGTTTATAGTTTCGAAGGCTTGGCCTTCATCATCAGTCTTTTTTAAATTTTAAATATTATTTTTCATGAAGTCAGTATCGCGTAGATATTGAAATTTTTTTTGTTCTTACTCAAAGCCAGTTAGAATTAAAACCATAGTCTCAAACAAATAAATAATATATATACATATATATATATATATTGTGTCAAGCAAAGGACAACCTTCTTGTTTCTCTTTATGAATTCGTTTTGTTGTACCTATTAGTAAGCTTAATCAACAAACGAATGTTTGTAACAAGCAGAGGGCAACCTCATTGATTACTTCTTATGAATCATCAACTCTTTTACTCTCGGCAAACTAAATCTTTTCAATAACATTTAGGGAAAGCGGTGTTGGTTTATAGTGAAACATATTAAACACATGAGTTTTGTAACGGGTTAAACTCAAATTCCTGATTTTTTTTTTTATTATTATTCAATATAATACAAAGACTAGTTCATACAAACTAACAATCTGCTTAAGTCTGACATAAAAATATTAAAATTATATAATCTAAGTTTCTCCCTTTGAATTTCTCAGAGTTCTGGCTATTCAGCTAACTCAAATGGTTTCTTCCGTTTCAGTCTTAGATTTTGTACATTCAGGAGCCTGGACGCTTCTTCGTTGACATGATGCTGAAGGCGTTTTTTATGCGAGGTAGCATATCTCTTGATGATGGATGCGACTGTTTCTACACCAAGTTCTCGATGGATGTCGCTGTTGCGTGAATACCAAGGTGCATTAACTATGCTTCTTAGTACTCGATTTTGGTAGTTTTGAATCAGCACAATATTTGATTTTTTAGCACATCTCCATAATTGGATACCATATTAGTTGCAGTACTTGTTTATATAGTAGTAGCTTATTATGTACTGACAATTCGGACCGTCTTCCGAGCATCCAGTACATTTTTCGAAATTTAAATTGCAGTTCCTCTTTTTCTTCTTGATGTGGGCTATCCATCAAATCTTAACATCAAGTGTCATTCCGAGATACTTCGCTGTGTTGGCAGGTTTTAATCTTATGCCATTAAGAAGGATTGGTCTTTGTTCAATCTTTTTGTTGGTGAAATTAATGTAAGTAGATTTTGTTTCATTAAGTTTAATTCGCCATTTACGTGTCCAGGTGGCAATATTATCAGCTGCTCTTTGCAGTTTTGATGTAGATTCCTCAATTGAGTTAAACTCCTGATGATGGGCTAAAAACCCTAAATATATATAGAGTATTTAAAATAAAACTCCAAAAATATAATTAAACTAATTTTTTAATTTTAATTTTTACTTGTAAAACACCAATATAACCCGTTAAAAACTCCTGTCTTGTAAATCTTTTCACTTAAATGGGAATTACTTGGTAGCCCTGCGGTCGAAGCTCGCCAGTCTATTGAATTGTTTTCTTCGTCCCTCCTTAAATCCGTAAAGACCAGCAAGTGTTAATCTCACTTGGTCTGTCGACCAAATGTTTTTCAAGTTGTGATGCTTTTTGTATTCCCTCTCTCATCTCTAATCATCATTATCATTAGAGACAACAAAATAAAGAATGATGGAGACAAAAACACTCTCTGCTCGTCCGGAGGTAAATCTACAAAATGTTAGATGAAATAGATTTTCCCAGGACGAAAAGGACTCAAATCTTATATATACCTAGAGCAATGGTCTTTTTATAAATAAAATACATAGATAGATAAATATAACCATGAGCATGGCGAGGTCCACCGCAAAATTTCTCTGCTCCTCTCACTTTGAAGTGGCGAGGATAAAATTAAGTATCATTTCATAGCTATGGAAAGTCTTTCTTTTCTTTATTTATTATTACGTTCTAGTTGATGTCATTTAAATTTGAAATAAATTCTATATTTTTAGATTATATCCTATAAATCTAAGAATATCATTTAGTATATGAAAATAGAGTTTAATTATTATTTTATTTATTCGTCCGAAATAATTATTTCTAATTTCATAAAGAGAATTGAAGGAGGGTTTCCTCTGTTTGATGTAAGTAAATATATACATATATACCAAATAAAAATATGTATTTACCAGTGGAATACGGTCCATGGATGCTGTGGATGCGGCATATCCCTAAAATTCCAAACATTTAAAGTATTTTCATAAATATATAGGTCGACTTCAAAATTTCAGAAGGATCTTTAAATTTTCAAATTATTAGCCGTTATTTCAAATATTTTTATAAAAAAATATTTTTCAAGAAAGAATTTAATTAAGGTCAAAAATCCAAGATTTTAGTAAAATATTTTTCACATTGCATATCAGAGGGCATCCTCTCCTCAGGAGTGGAACCCGATTAATAACACGCTTGCCGCGCTCGACCCTCGTGACAAATATACACTCCGACATGCAATGTATTAAAGAGAAGTAAAAATATTGTGTCTCGAGTGTCGAACTAACAAGCCCGGCAAGCGTGTTAGCACTTGGGTTCAACTCCTGAGGGGACGAAACCAACTGATATGGAATGTAAAAATATTCTTCTTAAATCTTAGATTTTTGACCTTAATTAAATTATTTCTTGATATATTTGGTTTTCACCGTGAATTGTATTTTTGAAAAAAATCCATCTAATTTTCAAAAAAAGATACCCAAACCATCTGGTTAATTATTTTATGAATATTTTTTCTTTTGAAAAGTATATTGGTTCTCGGAATGAAAAAAATTTGTTGCTTAGTTTCAAGGGGAGATTCAAATGAATGATTTTTCCCAAAAGTGCGCGGATAGAAGGTTTGAAGTCCCTGCCTGGTAGATATATCTTCCAGTTCAAGCATGTCAAAGACAAGTGCAGACGAGTTTAGTTGAATAAAAATTGTTCTCGCTGAGGAACTATTCAAATAGTAATAATACGAAAAAGGAATAAATAAAGATGATTAGGGAATCCTTGGACTAATCCATTTTTAAGAACTGTCAATATATAAGATCGGAAATAACTAAGAATGCTATAGAGAGGGCATAGCTTGCTTATAGCAATAGAATTAGGAATTTAAGATTTTCTTATATGACAGGCTGATTCATTGTGCAAGATGGACGATGTGGAGTTTAAGTTACAAGATTTAATTTCTGACTCTCTCACACAAAGTAGTATCCGTTTGGGGCGAAGGTCCCAAAATATATTTTTTGTTAAATTTTAAAAATAACGAAAATGATGAAATTTGCAAAAAAGCGAACATTGAAATAAAATTTCAAAAAATGAAGGATAGTTTTTTGAACAGCATCCCTAGTTAAAAAGTCACCAACCGCCACTATATATATATACTTATATAATTTATTTGTTTGAGAATATAGTATCTATAGTATGACGTTCATCATCATTCTTGCTATATATACAGCTAAAAATTTTGGGCCCAATGCAAATGTGGACCAAGCCACCCCCCCCATTCGTCAAAATAAAACTGTAAAAAATTAGTATAAAATATTTCCATTTAAAACATATCTATAAAACCAGGCTTGAAAGCTATGGGGCCAGAGTCCCACTACGCTTACCTGGGACCTTCCTTGAGAAAATATCATTGTAAGATGGTTTTATTGTCGGCCGCTAAATCAAAAATGTTAAAATTATGTATAATAAGTATAGCAAATTGATGTTAGATAGTGCTAATAGCATCATTTCTATATAGGCTAGTTATTATTAAATACATTTTATAGGGAATTTAGGTTTCCATTAAAAAAAATTAATAAACAAAATTCAATCAACAAATTATCAATCTAAATATTCATTTATTATAAAAAGCTATCGCATTCTTTATTTTAATTAGCAAATATTTCCGAGTGTAATTAGAATGATAATCACTAAATAGAAAATATAAGTATATTTTACAAATTATTAATATCATTATTAATATAATGGGGTGTTCTCATCTATATAAATAAAAATGTACTCTTACGATTAAGTGATTCGTTGAAGGATCTCCGAAAGTTCTTCACCGATTTCTTTGAAATTTTCACACAACATTCCATTCAAATACACGAGTGTTTTTATATATAGTGTTTTTATAGATATCACACCTGTGGCATGTAAAAAATATTTTTTTCTAGAAAACAACGCCAGCTCTCTGGGGGCTAAAAGCAAACAAACAAGTTGGCCGATAATAGCTTTTTGGAAATCTTTCAACTGTCAATATTATTTTTGGTTAAGGGAACAATTTTGACAAGTAATATATAATTCATTTACTGTTTTTATACCTATTGAATTTAGTTTCGATAAGTCCAGTGGTTTAGGCGTGAAGCATAAGAGTTAGTCACAGCAACGCGTGGTCGGGTCGGCTATTATCTATATAAATTTTAACCAAAAAACGAGACGCTCCTCGCCAGGGGCTAGGTGACACCGGGCCAAACTAATAGTATAAAATAAAAAAATAATTATTTACCTAGGTATATGTAAATTAATACAAATTTGTTTAAAATTTTTTCATTAAAAAAAATGAGAAATTTATCATTTTAAACTTTAAAAAAATATAATAGATCATATATGGGCGCCCGCAAGAATTTTTTCATGGGGAGGAGGGGGGGAGCGGCTGAATCTCTCTAGACTTTATTCCTTATAATTGTAGCTATCCTTCAGAATTTTTACAGATTTTTAGCTATTATAATTTTGGTGTTACAGCTAGATAAAATACTGCTATATATCTTGGTGTTGGTAAGTTATAGACTCCAAAATCATAATAGCTAAAAATTTGTAAGAATTTTGAGGGATAATTACTATTATAAGAATAAGTCTACAGAGTTTCAAATTTTTTGAACCATTACTTTGGCCGGAATAAAAAATTGATCATTCAATGCCAAAAACCCAATGTTATTTTGATGGGAAACATATCGCTGTTCAGCACAGATTATAATTAAGGTAGAAACTTGAAACTTACGCGATATTTTTTTTATTTATTTCGAACCATATGAGCCTCTGTCAGCGTAAAAATTTGAAAATACCTAAAATAAGGACCACCCTAGGGGGATATATATATATATATATATATATATATATATATATATATATATATATATATATATATATATATATATATAAATATATATTATATGTATATTAATATATATATATGTTTATTTTGCATCCAGCGAAGGACAAGCTCAGTGATTTTTTTTTTTTTTGCTACTCTAGGCAAAACAAATTATTTTCATCTAAAATCTACATTATCTGAATGAATTTAAAAAGTAGGTACCGGATGCTCTTAAATCTGGGAGTTAAATAAATGAAAGCTCTCAGCCAAGTGAGGTGTCTTGGTGTCCCAGGTCCCACCCACACTCGATTTGGATGTCATGCATGACTTTCCTACTGAGGACTGATTACTATGTCGGCTCTTCAAACAGAGTCCGGTGAAAAAATTTCCTAGGCTAATCGATTCGTTACAGATACAGAGCAACTGTTTCCTTTTGTAGATAAAAGCAAATATTACGAATATAATTAATTACTTTACATTACTATGAATTTAAAGGCAATATTTTATTAAATATGTTTTATTTCATGTTAGAAGTGATCGTCCCCTCGAGGGACAAACCCAAGTGCCAAACTTGCTTTCCAACTAATTCTAGAAAAGAAATCCTTTCGACATGTAGGTATTTGCTTAGCTAGAAAATTTTACTTTGGTTATAGAAAACTCGAATATAAGAGTTTACTGGAGAGTGAATGGAATTTTCAGTGCAAGGCCGGCCATATTGAATATTATGAATAAGAGCTAAAATTTCTAAAGAAACCACAAGAGATTATTAATTACTGAATTCGAATTCTGATTTTTATTCAATTTTAGAAAGGTTGATTTAACCTCCTTCGAAATTGAACCCGAGTGCTAAAAAGCCAATGGCCCTTAAAGTATTTCTTTCCATTTTATTTCGATTCCCGAATAGGTTAAATTAACTCTTCTAAAATTTAATAAAAATCATCCCTAGCACCACAAATTCAGTATTTAACTAATTATCTCCTGTCTTTAGAGATCTTAAATCTGCCTTTTAAACTCTGCTACAATCTGAATCGGCAATTTGAACTTATAAATTTATAAATTTCTCTTATATAATTTTATAATTAAATTGAGATCTGAAACTTGTTCATACCTAATATAAAAGATCTCTTTTGTTCTCATTGAAATCTTAATTAAATTCTATTACAAAACGGTTAAAAATTCCTTAAATAATTTTACTATAAAAAATGGGAAGTCCGGCCTCAAAATTGTTTAGTAATATTACATGCCAGTATTGTAATCTTAAAACATATTTTTTAGTAATACGTATCTAATTAATACATGAAAAAAGTAAAGTTACAATTTATAACCGGAATAGCAGGGTATTGGACAAAAATTAAAAATACAGAGTTTTTATTAAATAAAATGGACTAGACGTTTCGTCAATTTATTTTGACTTCCTCAGTGGCCTATTAAATCACTCCTTGTCAAAAAATAATTTCACTATTAGACAAAACATGGGGCACTGAGAAAGTTAAAATAAATTGAAGAAACGTCTGGCTCATTTAATAAAAACTCGGTGTTTTTTGTCCAATTTCCTGCTATTCCTGTTACAAATTTATTAAGGACGGGAATGATACAATGTTCCAATTTATTTTTGTATTTTTGAAATGAGTTAATGTGATTTTATCAATATAATATAGTATTTTCTTTTACTATACTTACTTTATTTTAAATTTCCTATCTATTTGTATTGTAAACATATAGTAAATTTACTATTTTTTTAACAGTGAAGTTAAGTATATATCTGTTAAGGCTTTATAGTAATTTTTCCAGCATTTTTTCTTTTCTATATTTTTAAAATAAATTTGAATGAAAACAACTTATTAATAAAGTAATAATTCTCAAACACTTTTTTTGTCCCTGTTTCCATTTCCTTTTGTTTCAATACAAGAAGCTACTACCTGTTTACTTTTGTTTTGTTTTTGTTTTCCCATTCATTCTATTAAATCGTTCATTCATGGGGAAAAAAAGCTTCCACTTCAGCACCAAACTCATCTATTTCAATAAGACAATGAGCCTTATCTATTCATTGTTTTTATGAAGTTTTCTATTGTTCTAACTTAATCATCTGATATGTTAATATTAATTAACAGCAGTGGGAGTGGAAGAGAAGCAAGCCATCAGCGAGAGTTCAACTGGATGGCATACACAATAAGGATTCACGCCAAAAAAACATCCAAGCTTGGTTTTTCGTTTCCGTTGACGATGTTTCAACTTTTGTCTCATTCCCTTCCGGTTAATTGAAATTAACAAATGGATACCTACTCGCTACTACTGGTGTAGGTGTAATGGAAATGGATAGAGTCGCCATTACCAACTTGAAAACATCAAGAAATGGTTACAGCATTTAAATTTTAAAGAAAAGAAATTCATTGAATCAAAAAAATAATTTTTAAGAAAAAAATAAGAACCGACTTCAAAAAATTAAATGCAACAAATAAAATACACTAAAAGGTATAAAATAATTATTATCTTATTTAGTTACAACTAAACTATGAAATATTAACATGAAATTACTTTTTGAAGTCGGTGCCAAACAAACTATACCTATAAGCGAGCGTGCCAACCAAACGTACTAAGTAAGATCCGTCAAGTGCGATTCATAAAAGGTATCTGTTTGGCACCGACTTAAAAAAGTAATTTCATGTTAATATTCCGTAGTTTAGTTGTAACTAAATAAGATAATAATTATTTTATACCTTTTAGTCTATTTTTAACCGACTTCAAAAAGGAGGAGGTTCTCTATTTTTTTTTGTGCCTATGTTACCTCATATCTCCGCCAATTGTCAACCGATTTTGAAAATTTTTTTGCATTGGGTCCAGTCTAGCTTCCGATTGGTCCTTTTTTTCTTTTTTTTTCATAGGTATTAGACCTTTTTTATTAGGTTTGTTTAGACCTAACCTCTTTGTTTATGAACCGATTTCGATGGTTCTTTTTTTATCCGAAAGGGGGTGTCTTAGGAATGGTGTCAATATTAATTTGGTCAAATTCTGATGATATGATCACTATTAATAACATCACTAAAGAAAAATAAAAATAATTTTTAAGAAAAAAATAAAAACCGACTTCAAAAATTAAATGCAACAAATAAAATACACTAAAAGGTATAAACTAATTATTATCTTATTTAGTTACAACTAAACGACGAAATATTAACATGAAATTACTTTTTGAAGTTGGTGCCAAACATATACCTTTTATGAATCGCACTCGACGGATCTTACTTAGTACGTTTGGCGGGTACGCTCGCTTATAGGTATAATTTGTTTGGCACCGACTTCAAAAAGTAATTTCATGTTAATATTTCGTCGTTTAGTTGTAACTAAATAAGATAATAATTATTTTATACCTTTTAGTGTATTTTATTTGTTGCATTTAATTTTTTGAAGTCGGTTTTTATTTTTTCTTAAAAATTATTTTTATTTTTCTCTTTTAGTGATGTTATTAATAGTGATCATATCATCAGAACTTGACCAAATTAATATGGCACCATCCCTAAGATACCACCAAATTAATATGGCGCCATCCCTAAGATACCACCAAATTAATATGACACCATCCCTAAGATACCCCTTTAAAATAAAAAAAAGAATCATCGAAATCGGTTCATAAACAAAGAAGTTAGTCCTGAACAAACCTAACAAAAAAGGTCTAATACCTATAAAAAAAATGGGACCAATCGGAAGCTAGACTGGACCCAATGCAAAAAAAATTTTCAAAATCAGTTCACAATTGGCGGAGATATGAGGTAACATAGACACAAAAAAAAAAAAAAAAAAAAAAAAAATCAGTCGAATAGAGAACCTCCTCCTTTTTTGAAGTCGGTTAAAAAATATAAACAGTATAGATATTATTATAGATCGGGAAGGAGTTTAATTAAATTTGTATGTGATTTTTAATTTCTTAGTTGATTGCTCGTTTCGAACACCTTTAGGTGCCTACTCTTCAGGACAATATCATTTTTATAATTCTCTGGATGCTGGACAACATTTGATTGTATCTCTAACAACAGAGAATTTTAAAAATTGATAATGTGCTGAGGATGGACATTCAAAAATGAAAATTAAGTAAAATCTCAAGGTAGATTTCACAAAATAAAACAAATATATGTTTTGAGTTTTGCGATAAAATTCAAAACATATTATATTTGAAATTAGAAATTTGGTGTTTGATGAGGCTCTTGAAAACCTTGGAAACAGGTGGAATGTCTTCGTTAGGAAAAGTAAATAGAAGATTTCGTTATAGTCTAACCATTTATTCTCCAGAAAAACTTTTGAGACGTTTCGGCGGATATTCTCACGTCATCCTCAGTCTACAAGAGAAACATAATCTAAATTACAGTCAAGAAATTTAAAAATCACATGTCATTTTCAAGATACAAAGAGACAAAATAAGAAAACAAAAGAAAAGAAAACTCACCCTGGTTTTTCATAATATAGTACAATTTTTTAATTTTTATTATATTTGTTTTATTTTGTGAAACCTATCTTGAAATTTTACTTACATTTTTATTAAAAATGTTTCAGCTTGAACCGACACCAAACCCTTTAGAAAGTACACTCAAAGATGTCCAAAACCTCCAATTAATCAACAGAGGATTCTAGAAATTGATATATTGCTGAGGATGAACACCTAAAAGTGACCAAAACTTCCAATTAAAGAATTAAATTATAACACAAAGTTAAATTAATTTTTTTTATCTTCCCTTTTAAAAACAATTAGAAATTAGTCTATATAAATTTACATAATAATTAAAAAAAAATTCAAAAGAAGGTGGATATTTGTATTACATAATAAATTTAATTAACCTAGTTTATCTGTTTACAGAACCGATATTCTTGAAGTTTTGCACAGATTTATATTTTAAATGGCAATCCCTACAAAAGATTGATTTAGACCAGGTTGTTTGCTATTTCTAAGATTCTTTTCGCAGTCGAATTAAAGTAGCCATAGTTTATTCGCCAATAAGATTATCCCAGTGATACTCTAAACCTTTTTCCTATAACAAACGTATAACAATCTTATGTCCTTCAAGACTCTAAAAAGTTCATCGCCACCCTTTTTCCTTAATCATTCTCTTATTTTCGGTAATGCATAACTTATAGGTATTGTATTTTTTCGTTGCGCTCGTTCTTGCATCGAAAAATAATCCATTTTTTTCTAATAACGATATTTATCCAGCCCCTTCAATTTTATTTATAATTCAAAATATACCATACATTTTTTTCTTTTTTAAGTAAATTCTCAAAATAATCTAACTAGCTTTAAATAATTAAAATTTTTTCGAAATCTTCTCAGCAACAACATAATTAAATCATATTTAATGGAGGCCTTCAATAACTGGGCAAGGAGATACTGACTAAGTGTCTACATAATAAATAAATGAATTATCCTCAATTCGATGTCCTTAACGATCCTCTCCTCCTCCTTTTATTAATCTATTATTCAGAATTCTCATTTCATAATGAAATAGAACAATTATTTTTAATGTAAATGTCCAATAAATAGAAACAAACTTTTAATTAAAAAACAAAAATCACGAAATATTTAACACAATCCATGTCAGATGGGTCTTTAAATAGGGTAGTGAATTTCCCAAATTACTATTTTGGCACTCAGGTTCAATGTAATAAAAATTATTGGTAACAGCTCAGATTCAGTAGATGAAACTCTCTCGTGAGTTCTTTTATTTTGAAAAATTACAAAAAGGTTCCTTTCCGAAAATCTTCCAAAACAGAGAAACTAAACAGACTAGGTAGACATGTATAGGTAGAGTACCATAAAATTTCTTTCTCGAAACAGGAAGTGAGTGCCTTCTGGGGGATTTTAGAAAGAGAAGCATATTTAGAAATTATTATGATTAAAAATTCATTTATTTTCAGTACTATATGATTCAAAAAAGTTAAAATTCGTAATAGAGTAGTTAACAAAAAACAACAATTATGTATACAAACATTTTTAATTATCCACAACTTATAATCAAGATACGTTATTAATATTTATCACTATAGTGAATTTTCTTTAAAAAACTAATCAGTGCTTCATTTTGTTAAAGTAATGGTAGGTTTTCAATTTCATTTCAATTGCGTTGAACGGTGTGGAAAAAATCGTCGACGAAAAAAAGGGTAACATAGTACCTACATCCATCCTCTGGACGCGACCCCATGTAATTTTAGCAAAACCGTCACGTGCTAAAGTCCAACCTAAATGAATACTACAATTTGTGACTCTGGTTTCCGTAGGTTTTATCTGGGACCCTCTGAAGTTACGCTTGCCTCCAGACCGATCCAATACTTTATCTGCTTCTCATTGGATAATGAAAAAATGGAGAACGGCTTGCGCCTTTTTTCGCAGGGTATGCATGTATCATACCTAACTAGTCTGCTATTTTAGTTGTCTATATTGCAGGGGCTCCCATTATACGAGCTGTGGCTGTTTGACCGGACGAATGGAGCTACTGACAAACAGCAGAGCGTGTCGCTATTATATTTTCAACAAATAAATATTATTCAGTTGGAAAACAATGAACAAGTTACTTGTGAAAAAATTTCAAAACTGCTTGCTCTAGAGCAGGAGTGTCCGACCTTCGGCTTACACTGGCACTTTTGAAGAAAAAACAAAATGTTTCAGGCTGCGGATAATATATTATAATTCTTTTAATATTTGTTATTCAAAAAAGATAGTTAATAATGTAGAAATAAGAACTTAATTATTTTTTAGCTCATAGTGAGGCTTCTAATTTTACTTTCGTAAATTGTATCCTTGAAAATAGCTTCTCGTATATGTAAATACATACCTACAAACTTACAGAAAGTGATATTATGTGTAAGTAACTATTTGTTTATATTTTTTCCTGGCTAGATAATTAATATAAAATTCTTCTAAAGAGACAACTAATAATTTTTCTTTCAAATCGGCATATCTAATTGGATTGTTGTTTTAGAACATTTAATCAGAAAGTTTCAATGTATGAAAATGGAGTCGAAAATAGACCAAAATAATGATTATTTTTTTCGGAAATCTTTAAATCTAGTTACAGATTCAAAATTTAAAATTAGCACTTTTATTTTTCGAAAACATTAGAATAGATTTTCAGATTTATTATTTTAGAGAAAAAAATTTTTACCCCAAATTGTTGGGTGTTTTCAGTATCTACATATAAATCTCAATGTTTTAAGAAATTTTATGACTTTATATTGAGCCACGGGTTGGACAGCCCTGGTTTAATCGAATGGGATTAAAGAAGGATATGAGAGAATGATAATTTATTTTTTAAAAGGGTACGATATAATAATCACTGACTATCCATTATCTATTGACATATAAGAAAGTGCAAAGATCTAAAAGACAAGTCCTGAAAATTTTAATCCAGGAGAGAAATGATCAATTAATTGTGATTGTTCTAGAAAACCCCAATTCCTTGTCTCCTTGTACCAAAATGATAACTCTAAAGACTTTATTAGTGTCGTATCATATAAATTACTGAAATAATAAATATATTCGAAAATTAAAATATGAGAAGATGAAGAATTTGTAAATATTCGAAACTTCATTATTTTTTATCTTATATACGCTAGTTGAGCTTATAATTTTGCTTTTAGTGGATTTTATTCTTGAAAAAAGCTTCACGCATTGTGCAAAATGTACATTCATATTTCGAAAAAAGGAATAAATATATCTCTACATATAAATCTCACTGTTTTAAGGAAGTTTATGATTTTATGTTGGGCCCACTCATTACAGTGCTGGGTCACATGCGGCCCGCAGGCCCACGGGTTGGACAGCCCTGCTGGACACAGAGACAAAATAAAATAATTATTGATAATGATTTTTCTCCACGTTTCAGATGTTTTTAAGCAGATACCTACATATTGATCATTTTTTTTGCGTGCATTCAACACTAGGATCACCTAATTCCTGGGCGTACCGAACATAAAGAATACATATAATTTTATTAGAAAATCCCGTAGAAAAATTCTCCAGCAATATAATTAGTCCATACTTAATGGAAGAATCACTCAGTAACTAATAGATTTAGAGAGCGAAGAAATATATACATAATAAATAAGTGAATCATCTTCACATCGACGTCCTTAACGATCTAATCCCTTTTTAATCCATTATTCAGAATTTTCACTTGAAAATAAAATAAAACGATTCTTTTTTTATTCCTGAGCTGTTTCAGTCCATTAATATTTGAGGCTGAATCAGAGAGGAGTGCGCACGCTAACTAGCAACATATGGGCCCCATTGAGTCCAATCGCTTATTCGTCATGCAATTGAATCGCGTGACGTAAAAAAAAGCCGCCTCCGTATGTTATGCGGCATCAATTATGACTGAGGATTTGAACCTCTCTCATATGGCTAGTAGCCATTATCTATTGATTAGCCCCCGTAGTCTGTAGATATCATCCCGCGGTTATGCTTTTTTATTAATATTGCATTCCACTGATTGATGGACAATTACGTCGCAAATGAAGTCAACTTGATACGTATAGGTCGAAGGGGGTTAAAGGGGCAGGCAATGTAAAATCCTGGATAGAAATTGTCTTTTTTTTAATGAGAAATAATTATATCTTTACACTCGAAATTGATATAAATAACTAAAGAGGAATATATTTAGTAGATAAAAAATATTTGAACTAAAATAGAAATAGTGACACCACAGTTTGAGAACCCGACTAGATTCTTCAGAGACCAACGAAGTTTCACTGGGTTCACCCCTTTTATTTATAAAGTATTTGATTTGGTGAAAACTTATTTATTTACCATAACCTGTTAGTAGATACTTTCAAATAATTTTTTTATTCGCAAAACTTTTTTGAACCAAATATATTATTAGTTACTTTCCAAATATTTTTTTTAATCTCAATGAACTTTTTTTTAGAACCGAACTAATTATTATTTACTTTTCAAATAATTTTATTCAGATTTTATATTTTAAATTTCTGCTAGTGTAGTTTCTTGATTTATTAAACGTCTTCGTTTCACTTTGTGAGGTTCTAAATTATCCAAATATGCTTCGAAATCAATCATCTTACTGATCATTTTCTAGAAACTACGATAGAAGCTCCTTTTTTATAAAGTATTTGATTGGTGAAAACTTATTTATTGTAAATAAAATCGTAAAATAAATAAATAAAAAATATAAATATAATCCATGAAAACACAATATAAATTTAAGAATTTTAGTCTTTTGGCAATCCTCTTGGGGAAAAATGTTGTATTTTCACTAAATTTAATAAAATTTAATTTATTTACTTATTTGTTATTTTGAAATTTCAATTAGGTACTCTATGTATTTATTAGGCTAATCATGTTAAATATATTTTTTTAAATATAGGTATTAAAAAGTAAAAACATTTTTTGCAACTCTTTTAAAAACAATTTTAAACATAAAATACTAGGTAGGTTTCACATGTCCTTTGTGAACTCATGAAGATGGGCTTAATACCCAGAAATATAAATCGAGTCGTGCTAAACAAGCATCTGATCTTTTATTTATGTGAAACCTACCTATATTTTATATTAAAAGTTATTAAAAAGAATGATACAATTTATTTTATTTATTTATTATTTTGATATTTGATATGTACTTTTTGTTTTAATCAGATTAATATAGTCAAATACGAGGGGAAAACCTCGATTGGAATTAGATGCACACGTCTTTGGAATTATGTGGAATTAATTTGGAATTAATTAGATAAAATGACCCTTCATCTATTGTCTTCTACTAGAAATGAAAGGGGAAGTGGAAGTAGGTGTTCAAGATATTAGATCGCGGTTCACCCCTCGGTCAAATGCATACAGATAGCTTAGGTACTCTATATCATATATATATATATTTGTAAATATCAAAAAGGTTAATAAAATATCAAAATTAAACCTGAATTTCACATATCGGGATTTTGTGCCCCCCCCCCCCCCGTTTCATTATAAAGTTTTTTTTTCAATTGTTGGTGGTAACCTAAAAACTACAAGAACATTTGGGTTGTGGTGGTTCTTCGTCTGTTTAGGTTTCAGTTCCTCAAACACCCCACCGAAAAATTGCTTATCAAATCAATGGTTGCTTAATATCATATTAATCATTTTTCGGAAGTTCTCACTTTATTTTGACAAACGATGGGGCATCAAACAACCTTCACTCTAGAAATTGAGAAAAAAATAAAGGAATCAGCTGGCTGACAAACCAAACAGCCATCTTCCCCCCAGCGACAGAGCAATCTAATTTAGCAATACGGAAATGAGGATAATTCGACACGTGAGCAGAAGATCTGTCCTTACAGCCGTCGACCTATCCAGTTCATCTCCGAGAGCGTAACCTTTAATTAAAACTCCTGCCTACAATATTGGCCGATTATTAAAAAGAAATATAAAAATAGATCCGAGGCGGAAATATAGTATTATTTTGAAATTAGTGTGAGGGACAGGGAATTGGCAACTGGTATATGATCGAGACGAGAGTAATTAAGTGCTGAGGTCGAGTCCTTCGTCTGGGAGCTGAATCGGTTTACTGCGGATATAGCGAATTTCAGTAAAAAAATTATATTTTTTTACCAACCCAACATCTTTCAATCAGTTAATGAATTCCGAGAAAACATGTCCCTAACGAATGCTAAAGAATCATTATTTAATCAAAATCGAGGCGAATCAATCACTTTTAATGAGAATTTGAATATTGATACACTGTCATTAAAAAGAAATAAATGTATAACATAACGGTTCACGGATACAAATTATATCCAGCCTTTTATTAGTATTAGAAGGCGTAATTTGATTCGATTTGAAATCTTTTAATATGCCTTTTCTTTCAAATAAGAAACGAACCTACTAATTTTAAATTTATTTGTCAATTCGATTTATTTAATGAGCTTTTGAAATAAGAACCATAAGCCGTCTGTAATCATGACCAGTTCGAATTGAAATTACCCAAAAAGTTCAAAATTATTTTTTAAAATATAATCTTTGAAAATGATTGGTGATTTCTAAACAAGCTATAAAATAATTTATAAGTACCTAACCTGTAATGATATTAAAAGAAGAAATATTAATATTTCCTCAAAATAGCTTTCTAAACACTAATATAAATATCTTATAAAGATCTATATTTATAAAGATAACCTTTTGAAATACACAACTTTGTATAATGACCTTTGTTAAAGTAAATTCAATTATAAACAAAAATGTCTATAAGAGTCAAAGTTCTACGATGAATAATTAAAAAGTTGTTGAAGTTGATAAAATTTAGTCTGAAAATTTAAGCCCAAATAATTTGATCAAATAATTTTTCTAATCGAAAAAAGTGTAATTTGATTGATATCACGGATTTCTCTAAAAATATTTGGAATATTAAATGCAACAACGCTTTACCCGAAATTGAAAATATATTTAAAAAATCATTATTTTCACAAAAAAAATTCTTGAATGCAAATTTAAAAACCTCGTCTATGCTCTAAATTGCTAAATTATTGGTCAAATAATTTTTTTAATCGAAAAACGTGAAATCGGCCCTGTCAGAGGGAATCTCACACAATCTTTATGGATTTTTTCACCTACAATCTTATACCAATTATATCTCATTTCACATATTCAAACTCAATATAATTAAATATACGAATATATAATAGGAGTATAACAAATTAAAAATGATTATATTATATGCCTACTAAGGCAGGTTGGCCACAGGGACTCGGGTACGGCGGGTTGACTATCGCTGCTTTAGATTGACACAATGTATTGATATTTGAATAAATGTTGCTTAATATTCACTCTGCTTTTACATTATTAATCAAAAAGAGAAAATGATTAATATTTAGCCATAAGACATACAAACTTTTTAAACACCCTAATTCTAGACTTTAGGTATATAGACACCCTGCAGTGAATCTGAATAATTGGTGGTCACAATTGGTGCGCATTCTAGTTGGACCCGATTTTATTTTATTTTTTTTAATTCATTCTTTCCGATAAGTTTGGCGATTCTCATTTTCCGCGAATTCGATAAAGATAAAAAAGTCAGCCAATTTATCAAATTTTATTTTAGTTGCAAGTGAGCATTCCTGAGTGCAAGTTCGATTTTCTTGTTGACTAGAGAAGAATATTCCGTATTTTCCAGAGCATCGACAGGAAGAAATAAAGTAAGTACATGCTTCTAAGCTTCTTTTATGTAGTTCCTCTCCTTATGTATTGTTATAATATTACTCCCTCCGTCCGGAAATATGGTATACATTTCGCGACTTTTATTGTCCGGAAATATAGTATACATTTGCAAAAAATACAATAAAACTAAAAATTAACATGACAAGTATATTATATTAACTTTTTAGAAAAACTATAATTAAAAGAGAATAATTTTGTTACAATACTCGCTAAATTTAATTAAAATATGATTTGGCCTTATTGTACGCTTCTTTGGACCATAAATATTTTTCAGTTAGTCCACCCTCGCGACGAAATTTTGTCTTATTTAAATGAGGAATTTTATAGAATTTCCTCCACCTGTAACATAATTGATTTCATATATCAGAGGTGGGGAACCTGTGGCCTTTTTGAATTTCATATGTGGCCTCGAAATGAATTTGAAATAAGAGAAAACTGAATTTAAAATAAAAAAAAAATTAATTTAAAATAAAAAAAAATTGAATTTGAACAGCAATAACCCATAACTTTACAAAAGTTACATTTATCGGTATTGAAATTTATGTGGCCTCCTTTGTTACTGCTATTTTAAATGTGGCCTCTCAGGGTAAAAAAGGTTCCCCACCTCTGCCATACATGTTTGTAATGTGGTAAAAACGTTATTAACGGTAGTTACTTCTAATTTATTAAATGCGGTATTCAGAATTTAAATTCGAAATTTTCCATATTGATTTTGCAGCGGTACCAATTTTATTTATCATAGAAAAACTGATCTTTGATCGTTAAGTTTTAAACCAACAACAACATGACACATGTCAATTATATTAGGTTATATTACTTTTAATATATACTATAATAATATAATGAATGTTGTCATTTGTTTCTATATTCACGATAATCTACGATTTTTTTGAAATGTATACCATATTTCCGGACGGAGGGAGTATAATTTATTTAGGAATAAATCATTTTTTTCAATTTAATAAATACAAAAGATATCATATAATTAATTTAAATTAAAGTATTTGAAGGTGATAAATATTATTTTCATAGAATGATAATCCTTTGGTAGATCCGACCGGGCGGAATTTTAAAATCACTAGAAATATTCACTTTTTCGCTAATTTTTGTATAGAAATGTCTGAAGTTTAGAGAAAAATTATTTCCATTCATGATTTTATTTGTCTATGCGTCTGAATTCAGATACCCAGGATAGTTTAACGGAAAGTCATAGTTTTCGACCTGTTGTCAAAATGTTTGTGTTTCCAAACCAAGGAAGTCATTAATTTTTGGACTCAATAGCTTAAGAGGTTACGGCTCAAAAATAGAAGAAATAAGAATGGCCATTACGAGAAGGGATAACTAAATGTACATACATTTTGTACACCTATCACATTAACTTAAGTTTTTGACTTGAATTGTTGAGTGACAAAAAATCACGAAAATTTTCAAATAGGTAAAGATTTAACTTTTTCCTACTATTTAAAATAAAAAATAACTTATTTCTCATTTGTTTATTTTTATTTTCAACCATAATATACTAAATTTTTCATAAAATATAATAAATTTTATTTCTTTTTCACCGATCCCGTATTTTTGCAAAGATATATATAACATAATTTCGTTTAACCTTATGAAAATTGGGAACGAATCCTTCACGTTAAGCGGGGTATTAGTGTATTTGTATTTAATTTGTGGAATATTTGTTTTAATTTTCGACATCTGGGATTCTGGATGAGAATTTGTAAAATTTCATAAACAATAATTTAATTGTATGTTGAATATAGAAATTTACCTATTTTGTATTCAAGAGAGGTTCTAACATTATTCATATCACTATTTCTCTCTATAAATAATTAGATAAATTTAACTTTGTCATCTTTTTAATAGTTAATTCCATTTCAATTTATACCTTTTGCAATCATTTTTTGCTGAAATATTGAACACATGTGAAATTCAAAATGTCGAAAATGTAGACAGCAATAATAAAATTATGTATATTTTCCTATTACTATAAATTATGATAATTTATATTCTATTATTAATGTGAATATTTTCATTATGAATTAATAAACAACAACAAAAAACTTTGTGTATATAATATCGAAATTATAACCCCTACCAGATTATCCTTCTATTTAAATTTATAACATTATGAGTAAAAATTTCACGATATTAAATTAAATCGGCATTATTTATTCTAAATTTGTCCATCCCACTTTACATGGTTGTTAAGTTACAACTTTTTTCGCTAACAAGATAGCAAATACCAATTACATCAAAAATAATTAATCAGATACAAAAAAGTATTTACATTAAAGTTCCAGAAACTTAGAATCACGAGATCAAATATACCTAATTTTAATTCAATTTTGAGATACCAATTAGAAAATTCACGTGATTTCAAGATCATTACTTATATAATAATAAAACTTGAGTAAGATTCGAGGTAGGTTTCACAAAAAAAACTGTGAAACCTACCTCGTATCTTACTCAAGTTTTATCGTGCCTATTAAAATGTTTCACCTAGAACCAACACCGAACTCCTTAAAAGTTATCATTACTTATGTTTATTGGCTAAAATCACGAAAGGGAGTGGCATCTATTCGAGATATATTAGAGTTAATAAGGTGACGCTAATTCTCTGCAGAATCCTCCATAAGCCTTGACATCTATTGGTAATAACAAATTTTCCCCACATTAGAAAACTTTTACTATTCACCGATGGCAACTGCCTCTAACGGTCTGCTAATTTTCACCAAAATTGAGTGCACAGAATAATAATCTTGGAGCTTAAGGATTACATAAATGGGGAATAAAAATAAAAAACAATTTTTTATTCTCAATATTCTCTTCGCTGAATTTAAATCTTCTTTTATGTCCTGTCTTCAAAATGAGTGGCGAGGAAACATTTATTCCTCAATGTCAGTAGGGCTAAAATTTCTAAATCATTAGAATAAACTAAAACATTTATAATTAAGTAATGTAGAGGGATTCAGCCAATGGGTAGCCTCTGCTGAAAAAAAACTCCCAATTATTGAAAACGTTTCGGCTTTAATTCAATAATGCCATCATCAGTTCCTAAGAGTTGATGAGTCTCTGAGACGAGCGCCATATTTGTGTATAAGATGTCCGAGCATGATGATATTCCTCGATGGTTATAAAGTTGATATCGAGGAATATCATCATGCTCGGACGTCTTATACACAAATATGGCGCTCGTCTTCAGAGACTCATCAACTCTTAGGAACTGATGATGGCATTATTGAATTAAAGCCGAAACGTTTTCCATAATTGGGAGTTTTTTTCAGCAGAGGCTACCCATTGGCTGAATCCCTCTCCATTACTTAATTATATACATATACAGCCATCAAAATTGTATCAACTTTATAACCATCGAGGAATATCATCATGCTCGGACATCTTATACACAAATATGGCGCTCGTCTTCAGAGACTCATCAACTCTTAGGAACTGATGATGGCATTGTTGAATTAAAGCCGAAACGTTTTCCATAATTGGAAGTTTTTTATTCAGCAGAGGCTACCCATTGGCTGAATCCCTCTCCATTACTTAATTATATACATATACAACCATCAAAATTGCATCAACTATAACATTTATTTATATAAAAACCTTAGAAAATAAGACAATTTAATTTAAATGAAAACTCTATATATAAAATGAGGATGTAGTAACTCGCATGTCTAAGGTTTCGTACTCTTAAGTATCGCTATCGACCCTCTACGCTAATAGCAAGGTTTCTCAGCTTTTTCCTTGCAAAAAAATAATCAATGTAAATATTTTCTTCACCCGAAAAATGTTAAACTCATAACATAAAAAAAATGTAATTATAAAAAAAATAACCCCTAATGCCAGCCTAGGCAATGTGAGTTAAATGAAATATATTAATGCAAGATCCTAAATTTTTTTTTTTTAATGCAATCGAATGCAAGAAGGGGTGCACCAGTAAAGATGCAGCTCCTATGGATCTCGAAAGACCTTGCATTACCGAAGAGAAGGGAAAGTTGATTAAGCGAGAGGGTGTAGACGTAGGTGTCTATGCACTCCGGTTTTGAAGGTTTGAAGATTATAGGTGCTGGGAAAGATGGAGGCTGGGAGAGAGTTCCAGTTCCTTGAAGTCATGGGGATATATTGTATTGGCGAATGAAGTGGTCCGGCACTTTTCTAATTTGACCGCGAAAGAGTGTTGGGAGTCGGCAAAACGCGTGCTACGTGCTACGTGCATGCTTTGGGGGGAATTATTGATTTTATCTCATCAGAGCACCTGCCGTGATAGTATCTATAGAAAAAGGAAAGGGCAGAGACATTTCTTCGATGAGCCAGCGAGTCGAGGGAGTCGTTGAGGGTAGAATCGTCAATTAGCTTGACGGCTCGTTTCTGAATTGCATCTAGGGTAGCAAGAGAATATTTAGAGGCTCCTCTCCATAGATGAGAGCCGTATTCGAGACAAGGGGCGGATTTGGGCCTTGTAGATGGTGAGAAGTTGTGGGGGTTTGGCAAATCGCTTGGACCTGAATAAGTAGCCAATCTTCCTTGCTAAAGATTTAGCCACAGAGGAGATGTGTTCATTCCAAGACAGGTCAGATGCGACAGAGACGCCCAACATGGATAGTCTGTCACACATTTTCAGGATATTCGTATCGAAGTGAATATCAGGGAAATCTTTATTTTCGCGCCTAGAAATTAGACAACATTGAGTCTTGTTTGTATTAAAGTTAACTAAAATGTTAGAGGAATCTAAGAAAAAAAACATAATGTATATATAGATTAATTGCTTATTAAACTAACATTTAAAAAAACCTTCTTCGCTAATCAATGAATATACCCTTTAAAAGGTATGTGACATTGCCACCATAAGCAGAAGCTAAACAAAATTTTAGTTTTTTTTAAAAAATGAAATTTCAACTTTTTCCAATTTCTTTTTATTCGGAATGCTTGGCAAGTGAAGTTTTACCAAGCAGCAAGATAAATCAAATTTAATCAAAAATTTTAATTTTTTTAAAATGATATTGTTGCAAGCAGTTGAACCAAAAAGCAAAAAATTGCAAGTACCAAATTAAATTTTAGCCATCTCATATAATGGGACAATTATTGCCCCGCACAAGCATTTCGCTGGAGGCCTCTTCCAGAGCTCTTCAAGAAACCGGCTCTCCCCGAACGGTTGGCAATACCATTTAGTTATATGTTGCCGGAAAGACGTACGTATTAGAGAGAAGTTCCAGTTCTTTACTTTACCATACAGGGTATGGTCAAGTATTGTAATCGTATGAAAAAAGTGGTTTTTTCTCTTCTTTTTTTCAAAATATCTAAAAAACGGCTTAAACTATTTCGATTAAAAAAAATTGAGCAAAACCATGGCATTTCGCTCTACAAAAAAGCTCTAATAAGTGAACATCGAAAAAAATTATATTTTTTGAGATAATAATTGTTTTGTCAAAATGTCTGTTAGTTAGTTAGTTTGTGCGTTACCATTTTTGTGGACGAGCTTACTCAAAAACTAGTGTGAATATCGAAACCAAATTTCACACATAGTTTTGGTCCATTGAGATTAAGAGCTGATTAGATTTTGGTGCATATCGACTCCAAAATTAAGGGGGTCGAGGGGGGGGCTAAAAATTAAAAATCTAGGTCGTTTGAGAAAACTCAACCAAATTTTGTATACATAATCAGTGGACCCCCAGAAGTTTAAAAATGCAAAAATCTAATAGCCCAAAATGGGGTGGGGGTGGGAGGTGGAAGGTCAAAAAATGAAAATCTTAGCCATTTACCAAACTCAACCAAATATTGTATACATAACCAGTGCGTCCCCAGGAGTCTATAAATACAAAAACTAACCGCCCGAAATGGGGAGGGGGGCGGAGGGTCAAAAAATGAAAATCTTGGCCATTTACCAAACTCAACCAAATTTTGTATACATAATTAGAGTCTAAAATGCAAAAACTAACCACTTCACATGATTATAAAATAATTTTATTAAATATTAAATATAAGTGAGGGGCCAGGTTGTATGGTAAAGTCAAGTGGATGGCCACATCAGAACACGTCAGCTTGTTTTTAGGAATAAAGAGTTCACAAATGCATTTGTTCGGCTAGTAGCTATTTTGATTGCGATGTGAATTTCAATGTCTAAAATGTGAAGAAAAATAATTTTCATACATGATTTTTTTTTCTGTGTATCTGGATATCCACAATTACTAGAACATAGAAGATCGTAGAATGTTCTGGTGCTCAAGAGTTTGTATTTTCAAAACAAATATTAAAAGTAGAAAATATTTTATTTCCCGTGTTTTTATAGAAAAATCTTAAAAGTATATTTTATGAATTAAATTTTGAATAGTAAAATTAAATTTATTAATACTCACCTGAGACAACCCAATCTACCCCTCCCCCATTCCCGTTAATTTCTAAATTTTGCGAAAAGCGTACCAAGTTTTGAAAAAGATTTCACTTTTTTTTATTTTTATTATTATTTTGAATTAAAATTATAATTTCCATTCAAAAAATGCTGGTGTCTTCAATGTTTTATTTATAAAAATGATCAATTTAGATGTAGAAATTGGAGGCATTGGGGGACAGATAATTATTTTTTAGTTATTTTTTGTGTAAGATATAGAAATCAATAAAAATAATACGAAATACAAATCGGTTAAAAAAGTTGTCACTTTTACAATTGTATTTGAGTCTTGATTTCATTTTGTTGTAACTGACTTTTTATTGTAAGCCGAATCTTTTTCAGATAATGTATAAAAAATATAATTAAAAAAGAAAAAAAGAAATATTTTGTTAAATTGCACAATTATAATTTGAACTATAGCTCCGGAAATTTATCTGCAATTATGCAAAAATCTCCTGTAAAAAAAATATTCTTTTTTTACTTTTAGATCTGAATGAAATGTTCACGTTGGCCTTGATGGTAAATAACTTTCAAAAACGGTTGTTTGTAGCTATAAGCACTGGTACATCGATTGATTCTTCTAATATCTATGCAATTTATTTGGATTTATATATCTTTATATGAAAAATTTTAAAGAAAATAATACATTTCTATAGAAATCCAAGCTACACTGTAAAATCGGTTTAGCCAATATTTTCTTAACAAGAGCACAACAACAACTAAACAACAACAACTACTTTAGAACGACAATCTAATGTAGTTCATCTCGATTCCGGAGCTTAAATGAAAATATTTAGTTTGCCAACAGAAGAAACAGAGTTTATGTTTCGTAAGAAGAAATCAATGTGGTTATCCTCTGCTTGATTCAAATAAAATATATGCGAACTAAGTCTACGACTAGCAAACTAGCGTAAAACAATTAGTATGATATGAAATAAAAAAATAATTTTTAAGAAAAAATAAAAACCGACTTAAAAGATTAAATACAACATATAAAATACACTAAAGGTATAAAATATTTATTAACTTATTTGAGTTACAACTAAGCAGACAATATATTAACATGAAATTACTTTTTGAAGTCGGTACCAAACAAACTATACCTATAAGCGAGCGTACCCGCCAAACGTATTAAGTAAGATCCGTCGAGTGCGATTCATAAAAGGTTATATGTTGGCATCAACTTCAAAAAGTAATTTCATGTTAATATTTCGTCGGTTTAGTTGTAACTAAATAAGATAATAATTATTTTATACCTTTTAGTGTATTTTTATATTGTTGCATTTAATTTTTGAAGTCGGTTTTTATTTTTTCTTAAAATATTTTTATTTTTCTCTTTTTAGTGATGTTATTAATAGTGATTATATCATCAGAACTTGACCAAATTAATATGATACCATCCCTAAGACACCCCCTTTCGGATAAAAAAAGAGCCATCGAAATCGGTTCATAAACAAAGAGGTTAGGTCTAAACAAACCTAACCTAAAAAGGTCTAATACCTATGAAAAAAATCGAAAAAAAATGGGACCAATCGGAAGCTAGACTGGACCCAATGCAAAAAATTTTCAAAATCGGTTGACAATTGGCGGAGATATGAGGTAACATAGGCACAAAAAAAAAAAATTCAGTCGAATAGAGAACCTCCTCCTTTTTTGAAATCGAGTTTAAAAATATAGATTAAATCAAAGGTTACAAAACTTTGCTGCTAGCGGCTTCTTACGCAGGTGCGCCGCGAAGCTTTATAATTAATTGAAACACGATATTTGGCCTAACTAGACAAAAAAACAAAGTGAGAAGTTAAAAATTTATTTATTATTCATTTTTATCTCATACTTACGATTAGACATACATAAACTGATAAATTTAACTTTGACACCCTCGAAAAAATCTGAAATGTATACAAATGGTCTGTATTTTTTGATTTTTCATAAAAAAATAAACTATTAATTACAATGATATGTTTATCGATTCTAATACGATAGTGTTTAGATGAGACCAAATATGGTATTTGTTTTGAAATATGTTCTTTTATGAAAGATTTCAATTTGCCGATGGCAATAGATTCAAATTTTCTTAGAAAATCATAAGATGGTGTCATCTATTAAATCGGATGAAATGGAATATTTTTTAATTATATGTCAGAAGGTTTGTTTTTCACCTCGGGTTCGATTCCCTTTTAATATTTAATAAACTATTAATTCCCAAGATGCTTTTATCAATTCTAATACGATAGTATTTAGAGAGACCAAATGCAGTATTTGTTTTGAAATATGTATCTTCTATTTTTGGTAGGGCGCCATGGAAAAATTTTAATTATAAAAAGGCGCCGCGACTCGCAAAATTTTGGGAACTCCTGGTATATGTTAAGTGAAAAGTAAAGAAACTAAGTTAAACAAAGACATGTAAAAAAAACAATCACTAAATAAAGAAAAATTATTTAGAATGCATTTAATTAAATAACAAACGTTTATCTCGATGAGTTGCCTCTGTCGGACGATCTTCAAATATAATAGAATCCAGCGTTATCTGTCATTGTTTCTAATTGCCCTTCTCTTTATCTTAGACATATCCTGATATAATTAAAATGATATTTAACAAATGGTTCGTTTGTAAAAAAAATCCAAACCCTATCTCTTCTTTAGATTAGAAAGAGGGTGCTTGGATGTCTATGTTAAGATAATTACCCCTTAATCGCTAGGCAAATTACTTCTTATTGGCCACCGCGGATATCCGTTGTATATTTATTTTTTCTTCTGTTATATATATTTATTTCAGGGCGACTAACCACTTCCTACAGGTAAATATTTACTTAAATAATTGAGCTGAATGATATTTTAGTGGATTCCCGTCCAAGTGATGTTATCTGACTGACATCGAGGCGGAAAGAGAGGTCTTCCCTGTCGTTTTTTCTTCTTTTTTTTCGAAGGGACATTCGTTTTCAATTTCGAGAGGTGTCACATTCTACGCCTGACGTGCTCTTTTAATTAAACTTCAATTTGTCGAAGTTTTTTTTTTTTTTTTTCATATCTTATAGCTACCTTATTCTATGAAATAACAAAAGGGTCAGTCGCTTAACTGTTTTTGAGAAGCGCCCAATTCAGACAAAGAACGTTGTAACTCAATACGATTTTTCCTATGCCATACTTAATATGGGAAATATGGTAATTACGGAGAAAAAAATAAGATTTTTGCAGATCTAAAACTTGTATATTTTTAACGAAAATGAATTTAGGTCAAATCAAAGATTTTAATAGATATGTTTATATTGGATGTATGAAGGTCTTGTTCCCTCGGGAGTCGAACCCAAGCACTAGTACGTAGTTTGGATGTGATGATCTCAAGGGTCTGACTAGTTGCCCGGAAAGCGTACTAGTGCATGGGTTCGATTCCCGAGGGGACAAGATCCTCCTACATGCAATATAAACATATCTATTTTAATCTTTGATTTCACCTAAATTCATTTTCGTTAATAAAATTGATTAAATATGGCGAGTTGATTTTGAGCTTTTTTTCTCAAATAGACACTCATTTCCTTGTATATTTTTAGCAAAAAATTCATACATATCAAATTTTGGCTTAGAGAAGGAATACAATGCGCCAATAGTCAAGTGGTTAGGGGCCGTCCATAAATTACTTCACACGAATTTTTAAGATTTTTTGACCCCCTCCCCCTTTGTCACATTCTGTCACATTTTTATTGAGCCTTCTCTGAATCGTGATCTCATACGCCATCACTTTTATACCCTATAATTTAATAATTGTAGAAAATTTAAGTGTTTTTGCTAAAAATTGTTTGCTTGCAATTTTTTGTCTAGATTTATTTATGGTAACGTGAAATCTAAAAAATATTTGAACATTTGTTTAATTTTTTAATTTTACATTTGTGACATCACAATTTTTAAGATTCCGGGCCATTCTGTCACATTTTCTCACAAAGATGCCCCTCCCCCCTTACTGTGTGACGTAATGTATGGAGGGCCTTAGCATATTTTACTACCCAAAGCAAGTATGATGCAAAAACGAATCTCTCTACAGTTAAGTAATTACTATCTCCTTTTTATTCATCTTCTATCTTCAACTCGTTATTTCCATCAATACTATTAAACTATAAGGCTCCACACTAAGTTAGCAGGGACATCAATATTATTTGAAATTCAATGCACTAGTCTTAACAGATCTGCATTCTGATTATTTATTTTGTAATGCTTCCTAATTGAAATAATAACAATAATAATAATAATATATAAAATATGTCAAGTAAATGAAGAAACTGCTTTTTAGAAAAACGCAGTTCAATAAAACAATAGCTATGTCTATATTATTTCACGAGAAAATCACTTAGGTTGTCCTCTGATTGACGCAAATCAGCATATAACATATAGATAAACCTAAATTGAGAAAATTTTATTGATTTTGAGTAGGATATAAATAAATATAAATCTTTACCATATAATAAACAATCTTTAAACCTATTAGACTCAAACGTTTCGAAAGAAATCTTCCCTTTTTTAATTGAAATTTTAACAAATTTGAAAAAATAGAAGCTTTAAGAAAAGTATAAAAATAATATGATACCTATAATATGCCTTCTATTGCTGTCTTAAAGTAACTATTTTTCAAATTTGTTAAAATTTCATTGATAAAGGAGAATTTCTCCCGAAAATTTCGGTATTCTAATAAATGTTTGAAGATTGTTTTTTTTATAAAATATTTATATTTATTTATAGCTATATAACATATATATACGCTCGGAATCGAGTATGACTTTTGAAGAAGAAGATATATTTATTTACATATTATATCAGAGGAGAATCTCATTCTCAACTCTGCTACTCTCGGCAAACTAAATCTTTATAATTAAATACAAGTTTATAAAGGACTGTATTTATTTAATACTATAAATCAATTTTAAAATGTTGAGACTTCTCACTATACCTAAAGAATTTTTTGCTACTTTTCCCATTCAATTCGAGGTCGATATAATTTAAATAATTTAACAATCAAGGTAATTTCAAAAAAGTATTACTAATACTTTAGAGGAAACCAAAATCGTTTTCCTAATCTGGTTCGATCTTGATTAAATAGAATTAAAAATTCAAACAAAATATTTAAAATAGTTTAGTATTAGTTTTATCTTCATCTATAATTAGAACAATAATCAAACAAATTGAGACACGACAACTGATCCGTTCTTGATAATTATTAAAACAACAAAAAATAAAATACTAATTTCTTTTTTTCCGTTTTTTCTATAAAATTGTTTTGTGTTTTTTTTCTTTGCGAGTCCGGATGAATTTATTAAGTGTGGTGTGCTGTATAATCTCTGGGAGATCTCGGAAAGTATTCTACTTAAATAAATAATAAGCAAATAATAGCAATTAGAGTTGAGCATATGTCAGGTATTGGTTATCGGTGTGGGATCGCGTGTACTGAACGTCCTTTAAGCCCCCGGGCACCATCAAGATTTGCTCCTCAATCGCACATTTTCGGGTGGTTTCTTGTTGTCTTTTTTTCCTGCGTGCTTTGTTTCAGTGGGCAGGGAAGGAAAATGGGGTTGATGAGGGTAGGGGCCTCGTCAATCGGCGACACCTCATGTGTCGGGTGCAGGTGTCAATACCATCGTGTTTGCCCAATTATTCTAGACACATGGCAAGCAGCCACCTGTAATAGCCAAACTCAAAACTTGCGCTCTCCCACACACATACCCCTAAATTATAAATAGATGAAATCATAAAAATATATATGGTTAACTCAAAAAAGTAAAGTTCTCAGAAATAGTACCGTTTAGTTCACGTCCAGATGTTTCTTTATTAATTGTATGATTATCTTGCCGATACTTTTAATTGAAGAGCTAAGTGATTGAACATGTTACGTTACGTTTTAAACAAGCCGGCCAACCACGAGTCGGATCGCATTCCAAGAATTCCGTATATACTAACCTTTACAATACTTATAGTAAGTTCGATCCTGTTTGTCGTTGATAAGGATAGAATGTCATTCACTGATTTGTGTCATACTTTAAAGTTTTTAAACGTCGACTGCTGCAAAAATTACTTGAAAATGGACACTTTGAGACTCTCTTACACCGTCATTTTAAATCGAAATAAATTTGAAAAAATTAAACTTAATTGTACTTGAGAGATTTTTACAGGTACATTTCATACCACATGATAAAAAAGACATATATTTTATTTTCGACCCCATAACAACGATTCAAACCCTCCCCAAAATAATAATTTTATTAATAATTTTGATTTCAAGTAAAATATAACTTCTAAATTTCAAGTTTGAATCTATTTTGGTTTTTGAAAAACAGAAATTGTAGCGGCACTCAAGACTCGTTATAGTTTTTAAACGGAGGCCTAAAAATGGATATATTTTTGGTTTTTTAAACATTCAGCTGTTTTGAGAATATTACGATGCTATTATCTTCATAGATGGTCTTAACGAAACATATAACAGATAAATCTCAAAACAATTTTCTAAGCTTTTATTTATTTGTAATTTATCATGTTAATTTATCATTTATAATATAAGGAACATTTTTAAAGTCTCGATACTCTTTCCCTTAGTGATTTGCCAATTTTTTCTCAGCGATTCGTTTAATCTAGAAAAGATAAAACTCTGCATGGAGGTGCATATTATTAATACAAAATTAGGCTCAATAGCTAAGACCGTTTAAGGATTGTTTTCCCTTAGAATATATTATTTTTTCTGATTTTATTCATTTTTAAACAGTAAATTGTGAACAAGTTAAAATAACCAAAATTTAGTTAGTTCTTTATTTTGAAAATACAAAAATTTTAGTACAAAATCAAACATTCTATGAGTTTCCGTTCTAAAGCTATCATGTCTCCCCAGGGGCAAGTCACTTTTGCGCCGTCGTGCGAAATACTCGATTGGTGCCTTTATATACACTGAGCCTAAATTGCTACGACCATAACATTTTTTCACGTTTCAAGTTTTTTTTTTTACAAAATGAACTAATAGGGCAAATAATATATAGTTTCAGCCGTTTTTGAGATATTTCGAAAATACAAAGCAAAAAAACTTTTTACAACATACCATATAGGGAGGGGGAAACATCACCAGACACAATCATGTTCAAACCTGTCGCGGCACGCTCGCCGTTTGCCAGTAGCGACATCAGTCCGGTCATTCAAAGCCACAGCTCGTATAATGAGAGCCCCTGCTATATAGTCAACTGAATTAGCAGATCTGTTAAGGGTATGAATACCCTGCTTAAAAAGGCGCAAGCTATTCCTCATTTTTACTTTATCCAATGCGAAACAGATCAAGTATTGGATCGGTCTGGTGGCAAAAAGGCGATTTTTTCGTTTAGTGCATGCAGATGGATGGATGGATGTATGGTTGGATCTACAATGTTACCCTTTTATTTCGTCGACGATTTTTTCCACACCGTTTAACTGATTGAAATGAAATTGAAAACCTACCATTATTTTACAAACTGAAGCGCTGATTAGTTTTTAGTACATATCGGCCCACAAACACTAGTACTTTATTCCAGTACTTTTTAAATTTTTTCTAAATATTTGAAAATGACTTAACCAATTTTGATGAAATTTAATATTCTAATAATTAAGTACATTGAGCACCACAAAAAAGGTTATATAAAGTTTTTAGTAAAATTATATTTTAAAGTACTTTAGCCTAGAGTAAGATAGTACTTTTTAAAATTCTTTAAAATCTATTAATTTGATCGGTATAATATATGTATCTCATGGACATTGGTCGCCTGATGGCGCCTTTAAGGCCTTACCGCCGTCGTGCACCGCACAACCTTGCACATATGGGCCGTCCCTGTTACTCCCAAAAATTCATAAATTTTCTGATACACTGGCTGCACTAGTTGGCCCAGAGAGTATTGAATTCGCCCAAACATTAAATTTTAAATTTTTGCTTAATGGTGTTTAAAAGTGTCTGAAACATCATGATTATTTTCTATCTGCTTATTTGTTTGTCCGTGTGTCTGCTTGTATTCTGATATCCGAGAAAACTCGAAATCAGCAGCTTGATCTGGTACCGTTAACTTTGTTTTTACATTGTACTATAAAAAACTAATTGTATTTTGGGTTTTCTATCTGCAGTAGTTCTGATTAAAAAATGTCCAAATCACCAAATTTGCGGAAAATATAACGGTTTTATAAAAATTTACGTTATTTTTTCCACTTTATTTCAAATTCCTCTATTAAGTGTGTTTTCTTCATAAAACGTTTCCCCCACTCTAGACGCCTTGTAAATTTGTCCTAATGATGCGTCGTGGCATACTCAGTAACGGTCAAATGCTATCTATTTCGACAATTGGGGATGCGTGAATGGACGGAGAGACACCCTGTGGAGTTGGTGCAACCCTTCTGCCTTCTGTGCACATAATAATTTATTATTAATTATAGAGCGGGGACCTGGAATTCGCTTTTAGAAGAGCGCTGGTTAAGTAGCCCCCTCGACCGGAATATCCTCTTCCATCAGTTCATCATAAAACAAAGGGGATGAGTCATTCTGTTGGTTTTTCTATTGTCATCTTGAAAAAATACACTTAAAACGAAGATGATTGTTTTATAATCAGTCACGTGGTATTTGTTTAATGAAGGCACACTTTAGATTAATTATATAAAGATTATTTTGAAGATTATTATTTACTTAATTTCAAGTAGTTAAGCCAATAGTTCTAGAGTTCGATTTCATTAGAAAATTCACGAGAGTGTCTTCAGTTTAATACGATTTTATTATATTTCGGCATGATTGAATTCACCCCTTTGGAAATCGAATCTATAATCGAAAACAATTATTAACTCTATATCAAGGACATTTTCTATAATTAAAATCCAAGGATTTTTTTCTGATCTGCTTTTCGTCTTGTTATACTAATTATTATTAATTAAAATTTTTGAATTTGCTTGCTGATTTCCTTGTTCTCGTGAATTGTACAGATGGGGGGGGGGGAATCAAAACATTCTTAACGGTTGTAACTGATCAGCCGAAATTTGCAATAAAAGTAAGTATTAATAAGATCAGCCTTTCTTTTATGTTTAAGCTCCTACCAGAAACAATTCGTCGATAGAAATCTCCAAATCCCGAAATTTGCAGAAAGTTTTACTGAATCTTAAAAATGTTTTCAACTTTTCTCTCAATTAATGTAATAGTAAAATTTTCTAGTTTTTCCAAAGAAAAGATCTTATGAATACTTGTAGTACGGAATTTGGATCAGTGACTTGAATGAAGTATCGTCTTTATATAATTATCAAACTTGATCAAGATGCTAGGTAGGTTTCACATAAAAAGAAATAAAACAAAATTGAGTTTTGAATTTGATATATTTTAAGGTGAGCCCAGAGTCAGAGAAAACTGATTATAAATTGGAAAAATGATGGGCTCACCCCGAAATATATCGAATTCAAAACTCAATTTTGTTTTATTTCTTTTTGTGAAACATACCCCGGATCTTGCTCAAGTTTTATTATTATATTAAAATATTTTACCTAGAACCAACACCTACCTCCTTAAAAGTTATTGTCTTTATTTCTAAGCTTTACAATTCCATTAAAAAATAAAAAATATCAGCTTTTTTGGTTTGTTATTTTGATAGTTTGATAATCTAAATCTTTTTGTAATCCTTCCATTTCGGGTCTTTTTCCCATACATAGTCATTTCTATAAGGTCTTAAAAGTACAAATTTGGCACAAATTAATCGGCTTAGGATTTATAATAATAGAGATAACTGACACATCTTTTTAAAGTAAATTCCAGCTTTATAGATTTTTTTCGTTTGAAAATTTTATATTTTCAATTTTATAAAACTTGTGTGTCCACAATCTTAACATAATCTAATATAAAAAAATAAATGTGAAATTGCTTTTCGTTTCTCGATTTAGTTTTGGAGTCAGAGTGTACAGAAAATTTGGTAACTAACTCTTACAGACATTTTGTCAAATAATTATCTCTTAAAATATAATTTTTCTGATGTTCCCTATTATTTTTTCTTCTAGAAGAAAACTTTGGGATTTTGCTCAATTTCAAAAACTAAGAAGAAAAAACACTCTTTTCATATACGATTACAATACTTCTTCATACCCATATGGTAAAGTAAAATGAAATAAAATAAAAAATTACTCATTTTAAAAATTCTACCCCATCCAAAAAAAATTAGCCCAAGACATTACGAGAATCATATAGATTCAGATATAGTGTGAATTTTGAATTTAAGTATGACTTCGGAGCATTCCTCATTAAACGCAGGTTATATATAGCGACCGTCTGAACTATCAGTTATGCAGAAGATGAACATAAAAAATATACAAGGCTCCTGCAAACACTTCTATTGGTTGAAATCAGCAACCACCAGAGGCGCTAGTTAACGGGGAACCCATAAGAATATATTTCTTTACCTACATTTATATTCCTCTATAGGAAACACCCCAAGTGATTGTTATTAGATAATTAGGGGTGATTTTACATATAATTATTAATTCTATTTATCTTGCAGATCGCCTATCGTACTTTTCTCGAAAAGATATGTTAAGAAAAATTAGCACTCTATATCGCCCGATTTTTTTAGAAATACATTTCAAATCAACAGCAATTTCTCATTTTTAAAGACCTCATATAAAGACATAATTTTCGAAATTTATAACCCTGCATGCTGGTCGTGAAAGGGAAGCATAAGCTTGAAGCGGCGACTGTCATGAAGCCGGAGACATTCTATTATATATGGAGCGAGTGAAATGTGTCCCGAGCCACACACACCTACACACATGTCAAGGAACCCGATTTGGTGTCATTAATAATGAGCTGTGAGTGTGCAAACGAGGCACAGACTGCCGAAGCCCCATGAAACTTGTGAGGTCCATGGGGGAGGCGTTGAGGTAATTAGTGGTTCTGCGATGCTGCAAGCCATGTGTGTGTCATCGAAATCATTGCCACCAACGCTGCTACACCACCCCTAAAAAATATTTAGTCTAAAAGTGAAGGAAGAGATTTGAAAATTGGATTGCAGAAGTCACTGATCATAATACATCAATATATTTAGTTTTGTCTCAGGCACAAACCAATAATTTTTTTTGCACCAGTTGAAAAAATCCGATTTTCGAGAGACGTTTGGTGAAGGCTGATTTCTGACATATAAACATATACGTGCTGTGGATGCGGCGAATCCCTAAAATTTCAAACATTTACAGTATTTTTATAAATATAAAAGGTCGACTTCTAAATTTCTAGAGGATCTTTAAATTTTCAAATTATTATCCGTTATTTCAAATATTTCTATAAAAAACATTTTTTTGTTTTGAAAAGTATACCTATTGGTTCTTAAAATGAAATAAAATTGTTGCATAGTTTCAATGGACAATTTAAATGAATGATTTTTCTGAAATAGCTTGCTTATAGCAATAGAATGAGGAGAAATTTAAGATTTTCTTATAGGACAGGTTGATTCATTGTGGAAAATGGTCGATTTCCATTACAAGGACTGTGGGGTTTAAGTCACATGAAAGTCGAAAAATATAAT
This sequence comes from Forficula auricularia, assembly GCA_024734495.1. Lineage (NCBI taxonomy): Eukaryota > Metazoa > Arthropoda > Insecta > Dermaptera > Forficulidae > Forficula > Forficula auricularia. The sequence goes on from JALMQS010000068.1 coordinate 1,060,654, forward strand.
GTTAAATTTGAAAAATAACGTTCCTTATTCGATGAAATTTGCAAAAAAAAAGCGAAGAATAAAATAAAATTTCAAAAAATGAAGGGTAAGAAAGTCACCAACCGCCACTGATACCTATATATACCAAATATAAATATGTATAGGTACATATAATTTATTTGTATGAGATTATAGTTTCCAAGGTTTGAACTTGATCATCAGTTTCTTAATTAGAAATATTTTTTCTGTTATTTATAATGGGTTCAATTTTCCGATTGGATATAGAAAATTCCTTTTGTTATTATAGCAAGCATAAAAATGTTTTGTTGATTCTTTAAGCAGAGGAAACCCTCAATGATTTCTCTTTATGAATCAAAAACTCTGCTACTCTTGGGAAAATAAAATCTTTTCGATTAATAGGTAGATTTAATTGAAAATCATAGTAAATTATTTGTTCAGGCAAATCGATTCAAAATTAATGTGATCTCATTTACCATCAAAACCTTTAATTAAAAAATCTAATTCTATAGGAAATATCCCAATTTATTTCTTAATAAATTATTAGTTCCCGATTTCAATTATCTAATGTGTAGATAAATTTCTTCTTTCATTGGTATGATTCGCAATTCCAGAACGATTAATAGATTGAAAAAAAAAAGTCGCGTTACAGGGTGGGATGAAATAAATACAAGCGTAAAAACTGTAATTCCCGCCTCCAGGATAATTTATAAAGCCTTAATTCATAAAACGCCGCCATTAAAAAACGATAATATTGAGAAAATGTCGGGCACACGAGTTATTGACTTGACGCACCGGTGAGATAAATGGCCAAATTTGAACGGTTTTTGAAATATTAGCCGGGTCTTGACGTTAAAATTACAAAGACTCACTTATACGGTTCTATTTAGACTAAATTATCAACGCGGTGCTATCTCAAAAGCGTTCTCGAATCACGCCGAAGCCTTTGAGCTATAAATCAATTGACTCTGGGATTAGATGCGCCTTTGCTCCAAGGAAATCGAGCCAAGATTTATCTAATAGAATTATTCGAAACATGTTTAATACTTTAATTAACGTCCGCTGCCATAAATCATACAAGCACCCAGGAATTTTTTTCTAATATACTTTTCTTCGGGTAAACTAATTATTATTAATTGAAATTGTTGTCGGATTTGCTTGCGAATTTCATTGTGGATTTGTTCTCCTGAGGGGATGGGATATAATAGAAGGAGATAGGATATGTTAGAAGCAGTTAGGGCCACCCATCGAGACCCCACTTCAAACCTTTCACCACTAGCAATTAGATAATAAATTCCGCTGAAGCCGTCGCCTGAAGGAGGAAGCCTCGTCTTGGATCCTCTCTCTCGTGCATTTGGTTTTCTATAAGTAAATTCCTCTCATAACTTTGGGAAAAGAGAATTTTGCAAAAAAAATATTAAGAGGTGTTAATGTTGATTTATTTCTTTTCATGAATTCACAATCTTTGAATTTATCGCTTAATAATTATTCAAAAATAAAAATTTGTGGGTTTTATTTTTTTCCTTTAGTGGGGTGGTCGTAAAAACTCATTCGACTCGGTTGTTGTGACAAGATAACTCTATAGTCTGAATTAGATTCACCAAACCAAACCAGGCGCACTCTTGTAAAAACTTTGATAATGTAGATAATTCAGAAATTAGAAAAAAAATATGAAAACTTTTCTAAGATTCGGTTAGTTGTCAGCAAATGTTGGTAAATAGACATTCATTTGTTTGCCAAGGATTTGAGTTATTAAGCTGAAAGTTGATATAAAGGGGCAGCTCATAATTAAAAATTAATGTGTTCAATTTCAGTTCAATATTGTATCAAATTTGCGGAGGGATTTTAGTAGAAAAAATTCAACACATTTAAGAGATAATTTCACAAATGTTTAGCTCTAAACCATAAAATTTTTAAAGATTTCTCGGATCTCGGGCAATTGAAAATCTATATATATATATAAATTAAGGTTTTGTCTGTACATTGGTTCAAATCACGCCAAATTTTGCTTGCACACGTTTCAAGCAAAGTTATGAACGAAAACACCCTCAACAAAATTCCTGTCTGTGTGTGTGTGTCTGTCTGTCTGTCTGTTTCCGTCGTTTCCGAAAAGTTGCTCACGATTCACGTAAAAACGGCTGAAGGGATTATTATGAAATTTCATATTTACATCAGATGTCTTCTAACTTACGTTTTTAGCTATATAACGTTTTGATATTTTGACCCCAGAAGGGGGTTTTGGGTGGGCACACGACAGAAAATGATCAAATAACTCCTAAATTATTAACCCTACGGAAAATTTTATAAAAAACAAAGTTGTAGGGCATGTGATTTCTGACAACTTTTGTTTAAAAAAATTTCCCCAAAAAACCACCCAAAAAGGGGGGAGGGTGAAAAAATGTAAATTCTTGCACTTGGAGCAAACTAAACCAAATTTTGTATACATAATCTCTGGGTCTCTAGAGAGTTAAAAATGCAAAAACTAACCACCCAAAATGGGGGGAGGGTAAAAAAATGAAAATTCTTTCTCTTGGGCCAAACTCAACTAAATTTTGTATACATAATCTCTGGGTCACTAGAAGGCTAGAAATGCAAAAACTTGGTGCGGGGGTGGAATGGGGTGGGGTGCAGGAGTTGGTGCGGGGTGGAGTCCAGGGCGCTAGGCGGGGGTGTGGTGCGCAGGGTTGGAGGGCACGGGGTGGGGTCCGGGGTGGATGGGGTGCGGGCGGGGGTTGGGAACGGGTGCATGGTGCGGGAGTGGGGGTGCTGAGCGGGAGTGGGGGTGAGGATGGGGTTCGAGGGCTGTGGGCCAGGGGGCGTGCTCCCTGGCTAGTAAGAGGGCCGCCGAAGGCGGGCCTTGCAGCTAGTCACACATAAACTACAAAAATTCAAGCTGATCTTTTTTAGTTTAGGAGCTAGAATGCTTTAATTGACAGACAAACAGGCATTGTATCATAAAGAGAAATCAATGAGGTTGTCTCTTATCTGTTATTTCTCATGGGATCACTTAATCGATTGGATATAGAAAAATTCGTTTTGCTGTTATAGTAAGCTAGCCAGACAAACGATTTTCTATGTCCAATCATGTAATTTTGGTAAATGAACAATCGTTTGTTTGCCAAGGATTTGAGTTATTAAGCTGAAACTTGATATAAAGGCGCAGCTAATAATTAAAAATTCATGTTTCCAATTTCAGCTCATTATCTATACCATTTAAGAGCTCAGAATTTAACGATTCGGGTATTTTCTGATTTTGATCAAGGAATTCTGAAACGAAAAAGTTTAGAATATAAACAGCTCTCTATTTTGGAAAAACAAACAAACAATATTTTACTACCAGAACACGAACTTTCTACAACCTTTCGTTCCTAATTGGGTGACGGAATCCAGGCACACACACACACACACATTAATAAAATGTTGCGTTTGTAAACCTTTTCTCCAAGATTAAGAAGTTTCTCAACACGAATTTATATAAGCAAAACCTATTTTAATTGAAAAGTTGCCAAGCGTGCTGGGCGGAATTTAGCCACATTTTCAGACTTGAAAACAATTTACAAATTAGAACCGAATCTATTTCTCTAACAAGTTTTATATCAAGTGTTAAGCCCTGAAATTTGGACATATTAGTGTTTTGAAAAAATAAATAAATAAGAACAAATTATCTTTTTAAACTAGACTTAGACTTAAGAGTGACAAAATAAAAAAAATACACCACTTTAAATTGCCATAAGTTCTAGATTAGGTACATTTCGAATAGTAACTTTCAAATTATAATTACTTAGCTGAGTAGAGATACCTACCTCCAAATTTGTGATAAAACATTGTGTATTCTGATGAGTTGGATCTGAATAAAAATACTTTAAGCCGAGATGGTATCTGTCATAGCTTTTAAAGACTTAATGAAACCAAAGTATTAATTCCAAAAACTAAAGGATTGTAGCCTTATAACGAAACACAATTTGCTAATTGAAATAATTTTAACGAGTATATAAGATGTTTTAACGCGGTTTCATTTTTGAATCTGGTTTTTCACAATGCTTCTCGATTCAATTTATAATAATTTTTCCTTCAAAAATAAAACAGAACCTTATAATGTTCCTTCTATGTATGTATGTCTCCGCATGTCAAAGCAATGTAGCACATAAACAAAAAATACAAAAACTTTTAAGGAGATAGGTGTTAGTTCTACGTGAAACATTTTTATATACCTATTTTTTTTTATTAAAAGATACAAACTTAAAATTTACAATTACCTAGTTAATACTAATTTTCCCGAAATCAAAAAATTGTATTAAAAATGTAATTCAATCATTATTTTGGAGAGGGTCGATTTTTTTGTGGGGTCCAGAAGAAAAAACATTTTTTATTTTCATGGGTCGCTGTAAAGATATGTTCAAACAGAATAAGAGCAATTTTTCAAGTTCACTTAACTTAAAACCTGTCGGTGTTCAGAAGTTGCTTAACTTAAAATTATGAAAAGATCCCATAAATTCCCTCATTTTCTCCTTATTAATTAGAAATAAGATCGAGTTTGATATCTCACTAATTTCAGAAAATGTAAACTTATGGAACCCTCGGTATGCAGTTAGATAGCATTATTATTTTAAAAATCAATCTAACTGCTTTGGCTTACTTCAATTATACCAGAGGTCGGGGAACTTTTTTAGCCATTACCCCAAAATATTTTTGCGTAGGTCGCTATTACCCCTACATTCTGAAAAGCAAATAAGCTGACGTGTTCTGATGTGGCCACCCACTTGACTTTACCATACAACCTGGCTCCTAAAATTATTTATAATCATCTAAGGGGAGGGGGTTTAGTTTTTGCATTTTTATACATCTGGGGTCCCACTGATTATGTATACAAAATTTGGTTGAGTTTGCTCAAATGGCCTAGATTTTTCAATTTAAACCCGCCCCCTCTACTCACCTTATTTTTGGGTTGACATACACCAAAATCTAATCCTCTCTTAATCTCAATAGACCAAAACTACGTGTGAAATTTGGTTTCGATAGTCACACTAGTTTTTGAGCTAGCTCGTCCACAAAAATTTGGTAACACACAGACATACAACAGAATAACAGACTAACAGACATTTTGACAAAACAATTATTATCTCGAAAAATATAATTTTTTTGATGTTCACTTATTAGAGCTTTTTGTAGAGCGAAATGACATGGTTTCGCTCAATTTTTTTAATCAAAATAGTTTCAGCCGTTTTTGAGATATATCGAAAAAATAACGAAAAAAAACACTTTTTTCAAGCACGATTACAATACTTGACCATACACTGAATGGTAAACTAAAAAAAGCAAGGCAAATGTATATTATTTATTGAATTATTTATAATTTACATGAAAACTAACTGTAAGTAAATAAAAATTGTAAAAATTAACATAATTCAAACGCTTTTACGTTTTAGAAAAATTATGTTGTTTCATTTTCGCTAAAATGACTTCAAAATTAGTACTTTTTGACGTGAGCGCAATTTGAATACAATCCTCGGCATTCAGCCGATTTCTGTTCCTGCCGGGTTTAACTGACTGCTTTTTAAAAAGACTTAGTTTAAAGAATAAAAATATACGAACACTCATCATGACAAAAAATGCATAACGTTTATTAATGTTTTTATATGTTTTTTTTTTAACTTTTATTAATTTTACAATTTTGAATTCCTAGAAAAGCTATCAAACTAACAATACTATAATAGTTTATAAAATAAAAAAATTTAAAAAATGTCCTTTTTATCCCCGATAGTTTGATTTTTACCCCATTTGGGGTAATTTACCCCGGTTCCTCGACCGCTGAATTACAGTATAATAAATATAGGAAGGTATATCTTAAGCTTGAATTAAAAAATAATATTTCAGACCGAATTAACTCTTCTATTATTATTATTTTATATCATTTTCGTTTTAATTACATGAAATATCTTCAATTAATAAATAATTAACTACCGAATGACGAAGTGAATATGAATTTTCGATTGCGGTTTACCTCTAAAATTCGAGTATGTATTTATATATTTATATGAAAGCCTAATAAAACGGCTGTTAAACATTTTCAACAATATTTCCGAAGGGACGATGATGAGTCTTAACCGCGATAATTATTATTAAATTAGTTGTTTTTTTTCAGAGAGGTAGATTTTGGAGTGAGGGAAAAAAAGTGAAAAAATAGTATTCTAATAATTATAGTTCATTTTTAAAATGATTGATTGACGTTAATAAATCAAAAATATTGTATTTTTCACTTTTAATTTTTATACATTGGAAAAAAACATTTTCACGGAATTATTATTGCTTTCGATTTATCGATACGGAAAATGAATTTTTATGATAAATCATTTATAGGAGAAAAATAAATCAATAATAAATCATTTTATTTGACAGTTTTTTTTTTTTTATCTTATATGAAATTTAATATGCCGCATTTAAAAAGACGGAAATTAATTGAAAGTGAATTTTTAATTTTTTTGTTCTTTCCCGAAAGAAATCTTTTCAGTTCGTTTCTTTTTTTCCGACTTTCGAGACAATCGTCGAATTCAATCTCAGCCACCTTTGCCTTATGCGCGAATATCTCTATTATCATCTTAAGCACGAAGTCTATAATTTTCGACTCTTTTATTAAAATGATATTTGCCGATTTCCTGGCAAGACTTCACTTTATTCATTGGGTGGGTGATCCGCACTGAAGATAGATACGGATGAAAAGTACTGAGCCGGTGAAGTTTCGCTAAAACTGCGCGTGAGATGCCGGATTCCTCTTTCTCTCTCGGCCTTTTATTATCGGCAGTAAAGAATCATTTACACCTACTAATATTACATGTTATTTTATGTTAATGGCTTTTGATTTTCTTGCCGAAATCGTTGAATGAAATGTTTCCAATCAGATTTTGAGGGATGAGAAAACGCTGCGAAAATTATCATTATTATTATTAAATGATGGTTTATCAAAGAGCTGCCGAAAGAATAGAATCTTGAAGAGCGAGGTTTTCAAGTGATAATTTCCAAACGTTTTGGAACAACTATCGACACCTTATATTAGTTTTTGGATAGATTTGAGAACTTGAAATGTAGGTGGATTGGACTCAGTTCCAGTCATGTTATGAAGGGCTTATTTTAATAATATGACAAGCCTCTTGATTTTTTATAAAATATTTATATATATATGTATATCCGAGGGGTGAACCGCGATTGGAATTAGGTGTACACGTTTTTGGAATTATGTGGAATTATTTTGGAATTCATTAGAAAATGCCCCTTCATCTATTGTCTTCTACTTGGAAATGAAAGTGGAAGTGGAAGTAGGTGTACGCGATATTAGATCGAGGTTCACCCCTCGTGTATATCAGTGGCGTGCGGTCCATGGATGCTGTGGATGCGGCGCATCCCCCAAATTCAAATTGCCAAGAGTATTTTGTTATATTTAAAAATTTGTAAAATTTTAAAAACACTTTCAATTCGATGAATACTATATAACTAATTCATTTAAAGTTATATAAAATTTAAAATTTACGGAGCTTTTTAATGTTAGCAAATTTAAAGAATATGAAAAAAATATTCCAGGTTTCCTATTTCAATCACTTCAGCTATCTTGTGGAAAATACATTGATTTTATGAGGTGAAAAATTGAATTAATTTACATGTACTCTTCCCATGACTTTTCATTTAACATCTATAAATTGCATTAAAAAAATTAATCGTGAAAGATGAGCTAAAAGATGTTTGGGCAAAAGTATTTGCTTTAATGAAGTCCAATTGAATATTCTCTCTCTATATGACGTGTATCGTTTTGGTCCTAGTTCAAAAGGCCATTCCTAGAATAATAGAAATTAAGAAATTCATCTCAAATAGCCTGAAACAGGTTTGAAATTGTATCTGTTATCCTTGTAATTCGCCTTAGCTCTAAAGAAAGAGAATCATTCTATTGTAGTTATTTTTATCAATTAGATTTTAATGAAAGAATCTCTCACCCACACATCAAATAATAAAAAGTCAAGACTCGGTACACTAGAGCTGCCCTGGTAATGAAATATAAAATTAAATATAAAGTGTTCATTTTGTAATTAATCATAAATTTCACTAGAATAATTCAACAAATATTTTCTGCCTTTTTAACCAGCTATTGCAAAATCTAATCAGTAGGTACAATGTATTGATACAAAAGAACTTTTTGACTTTCCGTTCTTGGGTTATCGTAGGTAACGGAATTCAGACACACAAAGAGAAAAAAATCATAGTTGACATATATTTTTCTCCGCGTTTCAGACATTTTAAAGAAGAATGGGAAAATATTTATTTTTTTGCGTGATTTAATTCATTTAGCTTGCATTATGCCTTCTACGAGCGTGTCAGTCAGTTTTCAACTATGAAAAGAATTGAAACATTACCAGAAGAGGCTGAAGTGAATATAGTTTATTCGGCTCTGTTTCAATATCAATTGATAAAAAATCTAATGTTAAATTTGAAAAAAATAACGAAAAATTCTATGATGCATTTATCGATAAATTTTGAAAAATGAGTCGACGAATTAAATAAAATTAAAAAAAAATGAAGGTCTATTTTTTGGACATCATCCCCCGGTTGAAAAGTCACCGCCTGCCACTGATAGATATTTTTTTGTAAAAATATACATCATTCTTTGACTTTTATTCAACATACCTGCTATGAATCTATTTATGCTACCAAAAATCTGTAGTATTTAGGTAATTTTATAGATTTTTTATTTAAACTTAAAATCCTCTTATTTTAGGTTTTCAGTTTTCTAGCTTATCATTTTATTGCAATAAGCATTGATATGTACCATTATTGAACCTTAAAAGGACTTATGAATAATTTATATTTGACTATGCTACATATCATTCTCAGTACAGATAAAGTTAGTCGAACGAATTTATTGATTAGTATTTTCTATTTATCTATATCTTGGATTTTTCCTTCGTGTCTCAATATCGTATCAAATTTGCTGACGGAATTTTAGTAGAGAAAAGCCAACGCATTTAAAAGATGTCTTCACAAATGTTTAGATCTAAACCAGCAAATTTTTAAAGATTTCTCGGGCAATTGAAAATCACATATAACTACTAAAATTCAAGTTTATCTTATTTAGTTTACGTGCTACAATGCTTTAATTGACAAACAGACAAATAGGCATTGTATCATAAAGAGAAATCATAAGGTTGTTTCTTATCTGTTATTTCTCATGGGGTCATTTAATCGATTGGATATAGAAGAATTCGTTTGTTTTTATAGTAAGCTAGCCACACAAACGATTTTCTATAACCAATCATGTAATTGATGAGAAAATACAGATCAAATATTTCTAGCTAAAAAGACCGATGATGAAGGTCAAACCTTCGAAACTATTAATCTCACACAAATAAGCTATATAAAAAGATATTTAAATTTGGTATGTATATTTAAAGTACATTAGGCTGGTCCTTATTTTGTGTATTTTAGAATTATTACGCCGACAAGAGGCTCATATGGTTCGAAATAAATAAAAAAATAAATATCCCCCAAGTTTAAAATCCCTATCAATTTTAACCTGTGCCGCACACCGATGCAAGTTTCCCATCAAAATAACATGAGGTTTTTGGCATTGAACGATCAATTTTTTTTATTCTGGCCAAAGTAATGGTTCAAAAAATTTGGAACTTTGTGAGACTTTATTCTTATAATAGTAGCTATTGATCAGAATTTTTATAGATTTTTACCTATTATAATTTTGGAGTTACAGCTGGATAAAGTACTGCTATATCATAGTGTTATTAAGTTATACACTCCAAAATTATAATAGCTAAAAATCTGTAAAAACTTTGAGAGATATCTACTATTGTAAGGATCTATCTACAGAGTTTCAAATTTTTTGAACGATTACTTTTAAAGAATTGATCTTTCAATTCCAAAACCCCATGTTATCAATCTAGGAAACTTGCATCGCTGTACGGCACAAATTAAAATTGAGATAGAGACTTGAAACTTGAGGGATATCTTTTTTCTTTATTTCGAACCATATATGAGCCTCTGACAGCGTAAAAATTCAAATATGAACCACCCTAATGTATATATATCATGTCAAGCAGCTGACAACCTCATTGATTTCTCTTTATTAATTCCCAGCTCTGCTACTCTCGGCTAAAAAAATCTTTTCAATTAGACATTGTATCGCCTCTAATAGACTCATGTTTTACTTTTCATTAGAACTCGAATACATGTCTAATACATAAAATTAAAAGTATAAAAGAAATGCATATACCTATTTTCTATTTTATTTTTGGTCGGTATAACTGGCGAGTTTCTTTTGTTGCTGTGGGCGGTGAATTTCACACCTCGGTTCGGTGGCGTGCCTGGGCCGTATAAATCATACCTAGCGGTCGGGCCTAATGACCCCTGGGTCCACTTTGTCCGGCCCGCGGACCGCACTTAATTACTCGGCCTCCTCGTTTAGCTAATCAACCGCAACACTAACTCGGAGCTTTTTTATTTCTAATAATTAAATTTTGTCATCAATTATAATTTATATGGCTACCCATAATGTTTTGACCATATAATATATTTAAATTTATAAAGGCATTAATCTTAGACAATAAATAATTATACGCTAGCTTCAGAAGAAAGATACGAGGGGAGCGGGAAAGGAGGATTTCTTCCATTTAATTCATCACTTAAATAGATTTTTTTCTATACTTATTCTTCAGCAGAGAATCTAAACATCATTTCGGTTCTTTTTTTAATCAATAAATAATTTTAACAATTGTCAAAATAAATTTATGGGTGATAAATTGTGTGGCTGTTTTAGAGATAGCTTACACTCCGAATAAAAGATCTCATTGGAAAATTATCCGGGACGCTCGGGGGGCAAAAGCACGCTGCACAGCCGAAATATTCACTAAACAATTTTCTTGTCCTGAAATGTCTGAAAGATGAATAATCCGGCCAAGTGCGAGTCTGACTCTTTACCGATGGTTCCTTACCTTATAACCTATTCCTAATCTTATCCATATCAACGACCTTCTAAACTTGCCCTCCAATCTGGTACATTGTTACACATATGACAGCACCCTACATAACGCCACTGCATTGCATAACAACCGTGAAGACATTGCCTCTTCAATTAATTTAGACTTATGCAAACTTAAAAACTGGGGATCCCAAAACTTAGTTAACTTCAATGCAGGGAAAACTCAGTGTTGCCTTATTTCTAGGCGCGTCGACAGGAACCTCCCAAACATATCATTCGACTCAAACTCACTAGAATTCAGGGATAAAATTTCAATGCTAGGCGTAACTCTAGGGTCTGACCTTTTCATGGAATGACCATATCTCAAACATTGCTAAAGCTGCAGCGCGCAAGTCTCCTATTTAGGTCTAGAAGCTGTTATACTCCCAGTCAACTTTTTATACTGTATAAGGCTCAAATTCGTCCCTGTCTCGAATAAGGCTCTCATCTGTGGAGGGGAGCCTCCAAGCATTGTCTTGCTACACTGGATGCAATTCAGAAGCGAGCAATTAAACTAATAGGAGACCCGGCTCTAACCAACTCACTCGACTCCCTGGCTCATCGAAGAACCGTTTCTGCCCTTTCCCTGTACTACAGATACTATCACGGTGTCTGTTCAGTCGAGCTGAAATCAATTATCCCCCCTAACGCCCTCTTTGCGAGAAACACGCGGTTTTCAAACTCTCAGCACCCCTTCGCTGTCAAATTGGTTAAAAGTCGAACAAGCGCTTTCGTCAACTCTTTTGTCCCTATGACCTCCAGAGACTGGAACTCGCTCCCTGCCACCATCTTTCCCGCGACTTATAACCTTCAGCTATTTAAGACCCGTATCCACAGATACCTTCGACTCCCGCCCAACCCATAAAATTCTTTCTTCTTCTTTTCACGATGGAGGGGCCAACCCAGGAGTTGCACCTTTTTGGTGTAACTTCTTCTTTCATCATTATCATAAAAAAAAACTAGAGTATTTCACATATCAAGTTCGATCTTATTTGTCGATGATAAAGAGAGAAAACGGAATTCATATTTTTTTTCATAATTTTAAGTTAAGCTCTTTTCTAAACACCGACATTTATAAAAATTACCTAGAAATCCCCACTTTTCATATCTCTAACACACCTTCATTTTAGATCAATTTAAATTAAAAAAAATATATATAATTCTTCTTAAAGAGATTTTTACTGGGATACCTCACGTCCACGATAAAAATATTTTTTATTTTTAATTCCACAAAAATTACACACTTCCTAAAATAATGATTCGAATAAAATTTAAATTTTTCATTTCATAACTTGTAAATTTCAAGTTTGTATCTAATTTAGTTTACGACCTACAATCTTCCAATATACGGATAGGCATATACTCACACAGATAAATATGCAGACATACATTCTAGTGACACTAAAAGGTTTCTGTTATACTTTTGAACGGAACACAAATTTTTTTTTTGTATACCTATCAGTGAAATTGTCTGGGCTCCAATACCCACAAAACTCGAGTTCAGAAGTAGAAGTTCGTTCTGGCACCAAAAAGTTTGAAATTTTTGAAATGAAAGGTAGCTACTAATTAAATTTTCGAAACTTTCGGTTAAAAAATATAGTTAATCAGAAAAAAAAATCGAATCCTTATATGGAGAACTCAAGAATTTCAGCTAAAATGGTCCGAAATTTGCCACCTAAGTTTCGAATAAGGCGCATCGATCTGCTTTTTTCCAATTTTACTCAATTCAAAAAAACGTGGTTAATTTTTGAAATTTCTTATTACAAAATATTTATATAATATCTGTCGAAAATTGAGGAAAAAGCATGATCAAGAAACCATTCCTGTGAACAATCTTCCCAACTAGATTATTGGAATTATATTATATTAGGTTGGAGTTAGATTATTGGAAAGATGCTCTCCATAGTAGAGCTAGAAATCGACTATGGACCACTAATAAGTATTTTCTTAAGAATCTTAAAATAAACCATTTTTTGAATATTTTTAAATTTTCATATTTTTTAATTTTTAAAGAATAATTAAAGAACTTTTGACCTGAACAAATCTGTTAGCTGTCTTACATAGATAAATGAATAAAAAATACACTTTTGAAAATTTTCTCATTTTGCTAATTCTATTGGAGATAAATATGGAAACTTTTTTCAAAACTCGGTACACTCTCTACCTATTTTGGTGATTTGGCAATTTTTTTACAGTTTGAGGTAAAAAGTTAAAGTTTGGGACAAAATTTCAGCTTATTAATCTCAACTATTTTATCAAGTTTTTTATGCTAATTAGCTAAAGATTCAATTTGTGTTTTCTAATTTTCTGCAAATTATATATCCATAAGTTCTAGAGATTTATTGCATTGGCATATAATTTTGTAAAGACCAATTTTTTTCAAATATTATTGTCCCTTTGTGTCGGACGCTAAATTTGACATTTTTGGTACGGTCTGTAAATATGTTTTAAATTGGCTCGAAGTTTTTAAAACAACGCTTAAAAACAGCTCTTACCAAATAAGAAGGCTAAGTTGCAAAAAAAGTAATAACTTAGAAAATTATAATTAATAAGTTTCCAATTTCTCCATATATGGTCCAACGCAAAATATTTCTTCATATGCAAATTATGTATTACTAGCTGCAAGGCCCGCCTTCGGCGGCCCTCTTGCTAGCCAGGGGGCACGCCCCTGGACCCCCAACCCACGAATCCCACCCTCACACTACACTCCTCCCCGACCCATCCAGCACCCCTACCCCCGCACCATGAACCCGTGCCCAACCCCCGCCCCCATACCACAGAACCCAAACCTCACCCCCCACTCCAACCCACCACACTCCGAGAAACCCACCCAGCACCCCAACCCCCGCCCCCACACCACGACCCCAACCCTCACCCCACCCACCTCGGGCCCCCAACCCACGAACCCCAACCTCACCCCCACTCCAACCCACCACACTCCACGAAACCCACCCAGCAACCCAACCCCCGCCCCCACACCACCACTTCAACACTCTAACCCCCACCGCGTACCACCCCACTACGCCACTGGACCCTCACCTGAACCCCCCATCCACCAACCTTGCACCACCCCCGTGCCCCCCTGCCCCTCCTACTCCGCCATACTCCCTCACTCCACCGCCATTCCACTCCGCGCATCCCATGCCCTAACCCACCCCCACTCCACCCCCGCACCCAGTTTTTGCATTTCTAGCCTTCTAGTGACCCACAGATTGTGTAAACAAAATTTGGTCCAAGAGCAAGAATTTTCATTTTTTGACCCCCCCCCCATTTTAGGTGGTTAGTTTTTGCATTTCTAGCTCTCTAGAGTACCACAGATTATGTATACAAAATTTGGTTGAGTTTGCTCCAAAAGGCAAGAATTTTCATTTTTTGACCCCCCCCCTTTTTAAGTGGTTAGTTTTTGCATTTCTAGCTCTCTAGAGACCCACAGATTATGTATACTAAATTTGGTTGAGTTTGCTCCAAGGGCAAGAATTTTCATTTTTTGACCCCCCCATTTTGGAGACGCCCCTATTTTGGGTGGTTAGTTTTTGCATTTCTAGCTCTCTAGAGGCCCACAGATTATGTATATAAAATTTGGTTGAGTTTGGTCCAAGAGCAAGAATTTTCATTTTTTGACCCCCCCCCATTTTGAGTGGTTAGTTTTTGCATTTCTAGCTCTCTAGAGGCCTACAGATTATGTATACAAAATTTGGTTGAGTTTGCTCCAAGGGCAAGAATTTATATATTTTTCTCCTTTCCCCCCTTTTTGGGTGGTTTTTGGAGGAAATTTTTTTAAACAAAAGTTGTCAGAAATCACATCCTCTACAACTTTGCTCATTATAAAATTTCCCGTAGAGTTAATAGTTTAAGAGTTATTTGATAATTTTCATTCGTGCGCCCCCCAAACCTCCTTTTGGGATCAAAATATCAAAACGTTATATAGCTAAAAACGTAAGTTAGAAGACCTCTGATAAAAATATGAAATTTCATAATAATCCCTTCAGCCGTTTTGACGTGAAACCACTGAAACAGACAGACAGACAGACAGACAGACAGACAGACAGACAGACAGACAGACAGACAGACAGACAGACAGAATTTTGTTGAGGGTGTTTTCGTTCATAACTTTGCTTGAAACTTGTGCAACCAAAATTTGGCGTGATTTGTACCAATGTACAGAGAAAACCTTAATTTTATATATATAGATATCAAGCTGGATATACTCGATCTTCAATTTGATTTTTTATTGAGTTTATAGTCATTTTTATGAACTAGAAATTTTTTTATGCTGCTCCTTTCGTGGTAAAATTCGAAAATGTGTTAAAAATTCACGACGGTTCATCAAACATTCTAATTTTACCATGGATGATGGACCATCCAGAAGAAATTCTTTAGTTAAAATTTTCAAATCTCTGCTTGTTAAAAAACATTTTAATTTCATTCAGCTAGAATTTAATTTATTAAACAACTATTTAATTATCAATGATAAATTTTTTCTCTTTTCTTTTTATTTATACAATACATTTAACAATTTTTTACGATTCCCTCTTTATATATGTGTCTAACAAATATCTCCTACTGGACGCGGACCCCCTCTCAAATTTCAAGGATTAACTTCTCGGTTGACTTGACTGAGTGTATTTCTTAACAAAAGAGGATTTTAAAAATAGAGAGAGAGGAAAAAATAAATATAGAAAAGCAAATGGAGAATAATGGAGTGCGAGGAGAGATTCATTTTCACCTGTACAGGTTTTGATTTACGACCTGCCTACCTGCGATGTTGCCGCACTCGCCATCTGTAAAGCCACCTGCAAATTAGACCTCGCCGGTTTGCGATCTCGCACTTCCAAGACAAATGAGGACTAATATTCGGTTATTGACACCCCTCATCTAAATCTGAACCTAGAGAAAAACACCGAAAAAATGCCCTTCTCTTTCTGTCTCTCCAACGGAACGTTCCTTTGTGTTTTTCGGGCTTAATTAAAATTTATTATGCTGCTGCTGCTGGTGGTATCAACTTTTTAATCCCCTCCAGGCGATGATTAAATGTACTCCCAATCAAAGACCTGGAAGGTCATGAATTCGAACCCGCACATTCAACCTTACCTTTAAAATTCAGCCTAAAGAACAATATCTAAATTGATGTATAATTATTTCCATATTAGTTTGGATAATAGTAGAGACGAGTGTAATGCGGGTTGTTCCACTTGATTATTTGTTGTTTTCTTAATTAAGAAATCAGATAGGTTTGATTTTTTTATTAGAAAAATAATTTTAATGCTAGATAAAAAAAATAAGAAAAAATGAATCGAGGATAAAGAAGCCATTATTCCCTTCTAAATACATATTCAGTAACCTAGATCATGTTTAAATTGAATCTTAATAAATTAAACTTATCAATGTTTGCATTTTTAAAAAATTAGAAGTCATGGTTATATTAAATTTGTATTTTGACCAGGTATTACAACTAATTATGAATTTTGTTTTATATTTACAATCCAATAATAATTATATTCAATCCTAATAATAATCAATGGCAGGGGCGTTCTTGATCCATTGTGGGCCCTGGTGTAAGTTAGTATTTGCCGCCCTTTCTGAAAAATACTAGAAAATAACGTTCTAGCTCAAAAACTAGTTTGAATATCAAATCGAAATTTCACATGTAGTTTTGGAGGATTGTGATTAAGAACTGATTAGATTTTGGTTGAAATTGAACCAAAAATTAAAGGGGGCAGGGGTTCTTTCGTAAATAATTAGAAATTATTTTATTAAATTTCTCTATACCTTCCCCCAAACAAATTTGGACCTGGATTTGTGGACAATAGAGTTGGCCGCCCTTTCCCAACATTTACAATGGAACAATTTGTCCCATCAAAATGCCAGACTAAGTTTCTCTTCGATTAGAGAGCTCTCTGGCTTATATTGATATTTTATCGAAAATAAATTTAAATAATATTTTCTTAAAATTCTTGATTTTATAACTAAATTTAATTTTCTGAACTGGACTTTACAAGTCCGCCCTTCGAGCTTGAGCGCCGTGGTGTCTTACACCACCTGAACCACCCTGTAGGCACTGCCCTGATCAATGGAACTTTGCCCCATTTGCGTTATTAAAGTTCTTAAAAATATCAAGATATATTCTCAATAAAACAATTTTTATTCGGAATCTTGGATGGAGTATTCGAAACTTGGAGACACTCTTGCATAATTGTGTAATTCAGCCTTTCTTGTGTCCTCAAAGTTTTTTGACAAAGATATTTGTAAAGAACTTGGAAATAGCTGTTCTTTTGAGTCTTTTGGTGGTTTAATAATGCTTGTTCTTGAATTGAGTCTGAAGTGACAAGAGAATGCTAAAAGATGCTTCATTTCCCCTCTGTAAACTGTATTTGAAAAATAGACGTTATCCGAGTTGCATACTCCATCTACACAAAAATTATAATCGTTATTCTCAATACTTGGGACAAGAAATATTGTCTTTCTTACCCTTTTCCAGTCCAAATCTATAAACCATACTATTAAGGCGTCACTAGCTCTTCATTAGGTTTTCATTAATTTGGAAACTTGGATGGAATTTTGCTTTCATTACATTGCCGTTTATAACCATTAATTTCCAAGAGTTTTGAAACATAAAACTGCACCCCATCCAATTCATGGATAGATTCTAAATCTTTCAATGCATTTGGGTTAGATTCAGTTCTAGTAATGTTTTATATTTACCATTTTTGACTTACCATATATGTGAACTTTTTATCTCTAAAAGTATTATTTCGACTATAATCACACAGCATGGACATTTACTAATGTATCTTGTTTTTAGAATTGCAATGACTACACTTCATGGAATAAAATGGATTCTCGGTACAGATTGAAGTTAATCAAACAAATTTAGTGATTATTATTATTTTATTTTCTCTATGACCATGGATGCCCAAATCCATCATTCACATATCTCAATTTTCAATCAAACGTGTATCACTCAGCATTAAGGGATATTTGTTTGTGCCTCTAAGATTAAAATCACGTGGAACAAGGACAACTAGAAATATATAAATATACTGAATAATTTAAAAATGTGAGAAATTCTATTGAATGAAAAAATTATGATTGATAAATATTAAATAATGTTGGCAATCAAATCTGAACAGCCAGAATTCCAATAGGTATCTAAATAAATCGTTTCTTCTCAAAGAATTTCCCAAATGATAGCATCAAATCAATTATAAAGCGACGAAAAAAATGTCTTGAAACATAAATAATGTTAAACTTGAACCCCCGCCCTGTGCCCGAAAGGGCTCAAAAGTCAAAATCCCAGGGTGACAAGTGACTTCCACTGTTGTTGGGCAAACAGCCCTTTGTCCGCGGACAAAAGGGCCCAAGGACCACGCACAGGGATTTATCATAAAAACATTCCTTTCAAAGAGCTGTTTAACTTAAAAATTTGACCTGTCAAAAAAAAAACTCATTCGGCAGTTTAAATTTTTTTCGCTTAAATAATAAATAATTTTTTACCCACGAAATAAAAATGATCATACCATTAATTTTCAAAAGAATTAGATGAAACCAATGAAATATATTTTCCCAATTTCTTCCCTAAAAAGAAAAATTATTTCTGTCATTGATTAGGGCCCAGGAATGTGAGTGGATCAATTTTCAATCATGTAAAATATATTTAGAAATGTATTTCGTTATTATAATAATAGTATTTTCTCAGAGCTATTAATATTTATACATTCGAAATTATTTGAAATATATTGGAAATGAGATTGAAATTTAGTGTTTTTGAATTACGAAAAATATAAAAGTTCTCAAAATCCGGGATGGAGGTCTCTTCAAATTAATTTAATTAAAATCAAAGATATTGTTAGATTGTTTAATTCAGAGGGACCAAAAAACATGTACTTTCGGTTCTTCGGTTTTAGCCAAAATCTTGAGGTACTTACTTCTTCTGGATTCTAGATAGCTTAAGTTTCAAATCCCAAAGCTTTGAGACTTACCGTATACGAGATATGAACGATTAAAATATTATTTATTTTGCGACACTCCTAATTTACACCCTCTTCCTTTATTTAAATCGGATTAAAATTTATACACGACTAATAACTTATGACACTTGAAAAGTACAGCAATTAAAAAAAATCGTTATAGCCGTTTCTGACAAAATCACAAAAAACGAAAAACTTACATGTAAATGTCAACTTCCGGTGTTCCGATTTCAATCAAAAGCTTGCTGGACTCCTTTTAGTCTATGCCGAGCTTAAGTTTCTAATTTCGTAGCTTTGACCCTTATGGTTACGAAACGCAGGGGGCTACATTCTTACGTACGTAAACATCAACTTCCGGTTCTTTGATTTAGCCAAAATCTTATGGTACTCATTGTAGCCTCTAGATAGCTTTAGTTTCAAATCCCAATCAAACCTGTCGCGGCCACTAGCAGCATCAGCGCATTCATTTAATAGCCACATCTATTATAATGAGAGCGCGGAGCCCCTTATATTTAGACAACCTAATTGGCAGAACTGTAAAGGGTATAACTACCCTACAAAAAAAAGGCGCAAGCGATTCCCCATTTTTACTTTCCAATGCGAAACAGATTGGATCAGTCTCGCGCTTGGCCAAGTCCGACTTCAAAGGGTCTTCAGGTAAAGACTACGGAACCCATGGCCTCAATCATAGTCACAAATTGTGGTATTCATTTAGGGGTTTTATCACTTGTCGGTTTTGGAATTACTAGAACTTGAGTAAATAACTGAAAATTTTGTAAATTGATTAATTTTGAAACTTACTTACTATGTTTTTTTTTTTTTTTTTTTTTTTTAATTTAAATTTTAAAGTATTGAAAAAGAACAAAAAAGAATAATTAATTTATTATGATTTGTCCAGAACCACGGGAGGTTTATAAATTGAAATTTTGTTAAGAGATTATTTTAAAGATCCAAATAATTTTTAATGGACCCCATACACGATTCAAAACGATTTCTCCAGAACTCCTGGAGCTAATAGTTTAAAATTTGATATAGACTACTTGTGAATGCTTGCTAAAAACACATTTAAGCGTCGGTGGGGAGTCCACGGGGTTGCACTCCATGGTTATCAAGAAGCTTACCGAATGCGGGCTTTGTAGTTATTTTTTATATACCATATAATTAGTATATATATATATATGTATTTTCCTTAAATGTATAACAATATTTAAATTATATAACCCAATAAAAGTCAAGTGCAAGAGTAGTGTACAGTTGCACATTCCTTTTCAAGAGCCTATACAGATTAGCTTGACATATACATTCATCGTGCTATGCATTATTCAGTTTCCAACTAGGTATAATTTACAAGCACCACCACGTCTTTTTCTTTTTCTCCAGCATCACTTCTATTTAAATCCTCTTCATATTACTTTTTCTACCTGAAATATTTGTCTTGCTAACGAGATTTCCACGTGGGACTGTCCTTCGTATTCTTTCATTCTTTTTTATCTCTCTTTTTTATTATCTTCAATTCCTTGGGGATGATAAAAGGGAGGGAATGTCTTCTAAGGTGTCAACCAGGCACCTTTCAGAACAGGTGCCAAGTGAATTTTGAAATTTGAATCGGGAGTGGTGGTGGGGGTGTGGAGGAGGGTGTCAGACGACTTCTAATCTCGACAAATTTCCTCCCGAACTGGAAATCCCGGGAGTCACTCGCTCCCTGCTGTCAGTCAAGATGTCAGCCCCTCAGGAATTATGGGATTTGTTTTACGTTTCGTTACCCGGATTAGTTTGAGTTCACTCGACGGATTAAAGCAAATATTTCAAGAGGAATGAATAAAAAAGTAATTTAATTAATTATGAATTCCAGACAAACTCTTGACTGCATCATCGGTAGGGAGATGATTTCATTTTTTTCTTCGAACGGTTTTATTAATGTTAAGATGCATAAGAAAATTTATTGAATTAATCAAAATTTTTTAGAATTTAATATGCACATGTCAATTTTTCTGTAATTTTACTTGGAAAATCTTAGTCGGATTTTTTATATCGTTTTGTCTTGCCAAACCTGACTTAATATTTCACTAATAATTAACTTAAGCTTTGCTAAGAAACGCAAGTATATTCTATAAACAGATATAATATCTTTAATTAAATAATTCTGATGATGAAGGTTCAACCTTTAAAACTAATCTCTAACAAATAAATTATTTCGTCGCCTTAGAGTGTAAACCTGCTAAATACATTTTTTATCATATATGACGTATTAATACCGTTAAAAAGAAAAAGAGATCCATTATCGTCAAAGTAAAACTACTACTTAAAATTACGATCGTAAGTTGTAGAAAAATATGTGAAAAATAGTTTCTTTCCTAAACAACAATATTATATTTTGTTCGTTTTTTCTCTGCCCTGTAAAATTTTCTTGTTGTGAGTTAGCAGGTTTACACTCTAAGGCGACTATATGCATTTTTATATTCGTTATATTGTATATGTGTAAATTGTATTTGTATCAAGCAGAGAACAACCTAATTAATATCTCTTTATGAGACTTTTGAATTATGTGATATTATGCGTAATTAAAAAGACTGATGATGAAAGTCAAATCTTTGAAACTAGTCTAAGAATACTTATAAATGTATCAACAATTCTACCACTCTCAGCAAACTAAATATTTTAAACTAAAACCCTTTTTTCATAACAGTCAATATTTTGGTTGATCACACTATGACTAAGGCATAACTATAGAGCTAATCAAAAATGACTTCAAATAAGATATTTTACTAGTATAGCTATAGTTGAAAAATAATTACAAAATATACAAATTAAATAAAGAGTACTTTATGGTTATGGTCTTCTACCCTCATGAGCCCATGACTAAGTTAATTGGGGTAAAGTCCATTAAACGTCAATCGATAAAAATTGATTTTTTATAATCCTATCCCAATAAGAAAACATATTCAGAAAAAAATGCAAACTCTGTTCTACTCAAATTAAAGGAAGAAATGAAATCTTTTGTACTAAAAAAATTAATTTAATTTGTCAGATAAGAATTTAATAAATTTAGAAATTTTTCAAAAGTGTACACTAGGGTGGAACGAAAATATCCTTTTTTTTAATTTGTATTTGTAATAGTGCCCAAAATTTGCATTTTAGGTTCATAAAGATAGGATAAAAATTCGGTTGTCATATTTGAATATCTCAAGGCGCTACAAAAGAGGCTTTCACATATCGAGTTTCCTAATTAAATTAGTATTTTGATAATATAATGTATTAATAAACAAAACATGATAGGGTCGACATCCAATTTCCCTGCATAGCTATTAAAAAAAAAATAAAGTTGTTAATTTTATTACATAAATGTAGTTATCGAGTTTTCGGATAAATATATTACCAATCGAGAGTAAAGTATATAAATTGCTAAATTTGGGTGGCCATCTTTTTTCCCTGCATAAGTAAGTTCAGGTAGACAGGGTATCAACAAATAACTTCGAATTAGTATTTTGTAGTTATAGAGTTTCCTTTATTGTTCTATATGACTACAGAGGTTGTACCTTCTTGGTGCAACTTCTTCTTGTATCAGTATCATTATAAAAAAAAAAATGAAAATATAGATATTTTTTTTCTTTTTTACTTTTCTTTTATTTAATTTTTTATTTAATTGTTTATTAATACATTATATGATCAAAATATTAATTTCATCAGGAAACGATAGGTGAAGGTCGACCTAAGTCGGGATCTTATACTATTACTAGCTGCAAGGCCCGCCTTCGGCGGCCCTCTTGCTAGCCAGGGGGCACGCCTCCTGGACCCCCAACCCACGAATCCCACCATCACACTACACTCGCCCCCGACCCATCCAGCACCCCTACCCCCGCACCATGAACCCGTGCCCAACCCCCGCCCCCATACCACAGAACCCAAACCTCACCCCCCACTCCAACCCACCACACTCCCCGAAACCCACCCAGCACTCCAACCACCACCATCCCAACCCCTCACCCCACCCACCTCGGGCCCCCAACCCACGAACCCCAACCACACCCCCCACTCCAACCCACCACACTCCACGAAACCCACCCAGCACCCCAACCCCCACCCCCACACCACCACTTCAACACTCTAACCTGCACCCCCCACCTCGGACCCCCACCCCGTACCACCCCACTACGCCACTGGACCCTCACCTGAACCTCCCATCCACCAACCTTGCACCACCCCCGTGCCCCCCCCCCCTACTCCGCCATACTCCCTCACTCCACCGCCATTCCACTCCGCGCATCCTATGCCCTAACCCACCCCCACTCCACCCCCGCACCCAGTTTTTGCATTTCTAGCCTTCTAGTGACCCACAGATTATGTAAACAAAATTTGGTTGAGTTTGGTCCAAGAGCAAGAATTTTCATTTTTTGACCCCCCTCCCATTTTAGCTGGTTAGTTTTTGCATTTCTAGCTCTCTAGACAAAATTTGGTTGAGTTTGCTCCAAAAGGCAAGAATTTTCATTTTTTGACCCCCCATTTTGGGGACGCCCCCCATTTTGGGTGGTTACTTTTTGCATTTCTAGCTCTCTAGAGGCCCACAGATTATGTATATAAAATTTGGTTGAGTTTGGTCCAAGAGCAAGAATTTTCATTTTTTGACCCCCCCCCCCTCCATTTTGGGTGGTTAGTTTTTGCATTTCTAGCTCTCTAGAGGCCTACAGATTATGTATACAAAATTTGGTTGAGTTTGCTCCAAGGGCAAGAATTTATATATTTTTCTCCTTCCCCCCTTTTTGGGTGGTTTTTGGGGGGAATTTTTTTAAACAAAAGTTTTCAGAAATCACATCCCCTACAACTTTGCTCATTATAAAATTTCCCGTAGAGTTAATAGTTTAAGAGTTATTTGATAATTTTCATTCGTGCATCCCCCAAACCCCTTTTGGGGTCAAAATATCAAAACCTTATATAGCTAAAAACGTAAGTTAAAATACCTCTGATACAAATATGAAATTTCATAATATTCCCTTCAGCCGTTTTGACGTGAATCGTGAGCAACTTTTCGCGGAAACCACTGAAACAGACAGACAGACAGGAATTTTGTTGAGGGTGTTTTCGTTCATAACTTTGCTTGAAACGTGTGCAACCAAAATTTGGCGTGATTTGGACCAATGTACAGGGAAAACCTTAATTTTATATACATAGATTATTGTTAAAAATTTGAAAAAGGTTTTTAATGTTTTCTTCATTATGTATTTGTACAAAATATAGTTGTAAGACAAGAAAACGATATTAAAATTATTTATATTACAAAATAGCTACTTATTGGAAAATTATTCGAACTAATAGTAAAAAACTTTTATCAAATTGATTCGTTCTTGCGGCAAATCAAGAAATACTGTAATCACTGTCTCAAAAAATTTTATGCCTTTTTTACATTAATTAACATTTATTTTTTCTGTATTACAATCTTAGCCAAATCTGTTAATTTATGAAACTTTATCGTTCTTGCGCCACCTCAAGACATGCTCCAATGATTTATATTTTGTTTTCGTCTTTTCTATAACTAAACGCAACTTTTCCACGCTATTTCAAATAAAAAATAAGCTGACGTATTCTGATGAGGCCATCCATTTGACTTTACCATACAACCAGGCCCTAAAATTATTTATAATCATGTAGGGGGGGGGGTTAGTTTTTGTATTTTTAGACTTCTGGGGTCCACTGATTATGTATACAAAATTTGCTTAAGTTTGCTCCCTCCACCCCCTTTTTAATTTTGGGTCGATATGCACCAAAATCTAATCAGCTCTTAATCTCAATCGACCAAAACTACGTGTGAAATTTGGTTTCGATATTCACACTAGTTTTTGAGCTAGCTCGTCCACAAAAATTTGATAACGCACAGACTAACGGACGGACGGACAGACTAAAAGGCATTTTGACAAAACAATTATTATCTCGAAAAATATAATTTTTTCGATGTTCTCTTATTTGAGCTTTTTGTAGAGCGAAATGCCATCGTTTCGCTCAATTTTTCTAATCAAAATAGTTTCAGCCGTTTTTGAGATATTTCGAAAAAAAAAAGGAAAAACCCACTTTTTTCATGCACGATTACAATAGTTGACCATACCCTGTATGGTAAAGTAATAAAAATGTGTATTTTTCGTTCCACCCTAGTGTACCTACACTTAACCGCATTGGTTTCTTAGTCATAATTAATCTAACTTGCAAAATTATATTGATAAAAATTTAAGAATCTTAAATTTTGAGCCTTTTCAGTCTTTCCTTATGGTTCGTTGCCGATATGTCATTATCTTGTCAATCTTTGCAGTGATTGATTTACAACCATTTAAATTGCATTGTTTCACAGTGTTTTATTGATTGTTTCATCTGAAGATTGTTTTCCTTTTAAACAAAGTCCTATTGTTTCTACCTGTCATCACTTGACATTTTCCCAAGCCTTGGTAGACTCTTTCCACCCCCGCACTCCTGCACCCTGTTACACCTTTCTCTATCTCGGTCCCTTTCTTTTTTCACCCCTCTATTACCGTAATTCATCTGGCATGCGACCAAAGCCCCAAAAATCTCAACAAAAACCCACAAGAAAACAACCAATTCAAGGTCGATGACTTTCGATGACCCATAAACAACGTCACACTCCTTAACCTTTGATTCTACACTTTTCACACGCTTATACAAAGCGTTCAGGTAATAAAAACACTCAGCAGAAGAATGGAGAGCACAAAGAGTGTGGATTTCTTAAAGAAAGGCGAAAAAAGTCAAAATGCGATCCTAGTCACCACATTACAATACGTATAGAATTTTAAAATATTCTATTTTGCCCTTTGGAGATATTTTATGGGATTCTGCAATTAATCATTTGTTATTTTCCATATATCATAAAATTCGAAAAAAATGTCTCCGCAAATCACTGAATGAATCATTGATTTTTTTTATTATATACCTTTTTTTCTATATATTTATCTCTCTAATTAATTGTCTATTCATAAAAAAATACGATTTTCAAATTTTGAAAACATTTCATTTTTCCAAACTCTATTCGAGGGTAAATAAGCCCAGAGAGTCAATTCAATTTCAAATGATGGTTAACCAAAGAAATTAAATATGTTATTTGATACCAAGTCTTAGCCCTGGCGCACACTGAGCTGCTTCACGCAGGCGATGCAGCGCAGCACAGGAAAAAGAACACTGCGTCGCACAGTTGTATCGCACATTGAGAAGCAGTTTCGGGCAGCAGGTCGACGAAAGCTCTTAAGTAAAATTACCGCCTTTCGCGAAACATTTATTTTGTAAAAAAGTATAAAACACTAGCTGAGAAGCCTGCCTTTGGCAGGCGTCCCCGCTAGCCGGGATAATACATCCTCTGGACCCCCACGCCAACCCCATTCCACCTCCACACCCACCATGCACCCCACTACTCACCCTTCCCGCCCATTTTACGCTCAACCCGGTCCCCCTACATTCCACCCCCGCCCCGCACCCTCGCACCCAGTTTTTGCATTTCTAGCCTTCTAGTGGCCCATAGATTTGTATAAAAAATTTGGCTGAGTTTGCTCTAAGGGCAAGAATTTTCATTTTTTGACCCTCCTCCCCATTTTGGCTGGTTAGTTTTTTCATTTGTAGCATTCTGGGGGTCCACGGAATATGTATACAAACTTTGGTTGAGTTTGCTCCAAGGGCAAGAATTTTCATTTTTTGACCCCCATCCCTCCCCCATTTTGGATGGTTAGTTTTTGCTATTGTATATTTTATTTATACCTCTTCAAAATGTGGAAGATCTTTATGCTCCAGCCTGTATAATGAAAATAAAAATAAATTTTTTTTTTATAAATTTTTATTAAACCAATTATTTTACATGAATTAATGTATACATTGAATTTGAGCTTCTAATCCGGATTACTTCTCCACCGTCGACTGTCCTTGATCATCTTTAGTCCTTGTTTTTAATAAGAGGAAAAAACTAATTAAAGAAAAAAACCTCTTTTCCGATAATTATTCCAATACCATATTGAATCCCGCTACCTTCATCCTTCCATTTTTTATCCGTCAATATTAAATTTTTTTTTAAATTTTATTAAACCAATTATTTTACATGAATTAATGTATACATTGTATTTGAGCTTCGACTCCGGAGATTGCTTCTCCACCATCGAGTGTCCTTGATCATCTTTAGTCCTTCTTTTTAATAAGAGGAAAAAACTAATTATAGAAAAAAAACTCTTTTCCGATAATTATTCCAATACCATATTGCGGAAATTAATCCATCCAATTAATTCGTCCCCATCCTTCCCAATTCCAATTCAATATTAATTTTTTTTTTTTTTTTATAAATTTTATTAAACCAATTATTTTACATTAATTAATGTATACATTGTATTTTTGCTTCGATTCCGGAGATAACTTCTCCACCATCGAGTGTCCTTATTCATCTTTAGTCCTTGTTTTTAATAAGAGGAAAAATCTAATTAGATAAAAAAACCTCTTTTCCGATAATTATTTCAATTCCATTATTCCCCAATCAAGTCGATTGACTTCCTCCCTCAGTATTAAAATTTCCTAATTTTAATTTTATTAAAAAAATATTTGTTCTTGAGCTTTAAAATGTCTGAAACGTGCACAAAAATTATTTTCGGCCATCATTTATTTTCTGTTTGACTGTGTGTTTGAATGTCTGGATTCCGATACCTAGGATAACTCAAGATCGAAAAAGTCATAATATACATACACAGATAGATTTGTTGCTTAGATTTTACGTGAAAATATAACAAACAGACTGACAGTACACTGCGTGTTTTGTATATAAACTTATTTCAGCAATTATAATATTAGTAGCGAAGTGTGGATTTTATAGTGTACTATTTTATTCTATTTACTACAGCCAATAACATATTATTTAAATTTAAAATTAATTACATAGTGATTGAATTAGTATATCTCATAAAATTGACCTAGGTAGTGGGCTATTTGCTTTGTGGCCGCAATAGACTTTGAACTTGTAGAAACTTGCACATAATGACACCAGTATCTTTATATAAACCGCATATGCGCTGTAGAAAGTGTAGTCCATTCTATTCTCAGAGCATCACAAAGACTGGCCAGGAAGACTAGGACTTGCCCTGAGTTGTTCAATCCGTCAAACAATAAATCCGAATGTGAGAGACAATAGGTTCATATGTTTCAGAGTTTTGAAAAGGAAAGTATTAAGAAAATATTTTCAAAAATATAAACTGGTAGTTAGGCAGGTAGAAATTAAAAACTGAAATATAAGGAAATGAATATTAATGAATTTTATATATATAAAGCCAGATTATCCTCAATTTTCTAAAAGAGATATCACAATATTTTTGGAAGGGTTCATAAATTTAATTTTTAGGAGAGATATAAAAATAAATATTATATTTGAGCCCTCCATAAAATATACTATTAGAATAAATTAAAATTTCTTAAAAACTAAAACTTTATTTTCTTAAAAATCCAAAAATTAGAGGTAAAGGGTGACCCTTTGTATCAATTCAGGATTTTTGGAGTGGTTCATAAATTTTATTTTTAGAAGAGATTTTAAAATAAATATTATATTCGAGTACTCCATAAAATATACTATTAGATTAAATTAAAATTTGTTAAAAAGTAAAACTTTATTTTCTTAAAAAATCCGAAAATGATAGGTAAGTGGGGACCCTTTGTATCACTTCTACGATTTTTGGAGTGGTTCATAAATTTAATTTTTGGGAGAGATATAAAAATAAATATTATATTCGAGCTCTCTATAAAATATACTATTAGAATAAATTAAAATTTGTTAAAAATTAAAACTTTATTTTCTTGAAAAAATCCAAAAATGAGAGGTAAGGGGGGACCCATTGTATCACTTCATAATTTTTGGAGTGGTTAATAAAAAAATTTTTTAGGAGAGATATAAAAATCAATATTATAATCGAGCTCTGTATATAATATTACTCTATATAATATAATATAGTTTCAACTTCCTCGGACAAACTGTTTTCTGGCAAGAAATTTCCAAATCACTAACATTTTTTAACATTGAAAAGTTTTCACTTTTCCTTCTAATTCATCATTGATAAATGTGAAATTTTTCTCGAAAAGTTTGGTGCTCAAATAAATGATATTTATCTACTCTTTATTAAAAACGAGCAAAATTTGTATATTTATTTGTTTATATATATATTTATTTGTTTGTATATTTGTATCTTGGTTATATTTTGAAAACGACTCTACCGATTTTGATGAAATTCACGGGTTAGGGGGTTTTTGGGGTGACAATTCGATCTGTCACGGTCTCATCTTCGACAAAATTGTTTTTGATGGGTTTTTTCGTAATCAAATTAATTATTCTCAGGTAGACAAATTCCATTCTTAGGGTTTTAAAAAAGGTTACTCTTTTCATTTTGTACTCAGGCAGACAATGGGTTGGCTTAATTCATTGTTCTCAAAGGCCTTGAAGAAGTATTGTGATTGTGGATTTTAACATATTTTGTTCTCCATAAACGTTAGAAATATTAATAAACATTTTATAATTGTTTTTATAATGAACTTTATTTATTTAATAGAATAAAAAATAATCAAGAATTTATTTAAAAATATATTTCGCATAAGCAGGTCTCAATTTTCTGAAAAAACAACACATTTATAGTTTTATTTATTAACAATTGGATGAATAAAAATGAATCATGGGGGGTCAGATAGGCTAGTCGGTAGCCTATCATCTTGCTAACCAAGTGGACCCCGGGTTCGAATCCGACTCGAGGCATTCGGCTAAAATCTGACCCCCGGGGTAGAGACAAAATTTAAAAAATATATCGTATCGTAAAATGGCTTATGGTTGGAAAGGCCGAAAAGCCAAAAA
Source organism: Forficula auricularia (assembly GCA_024734495.1). Lineage (NCBI taxonomy): Eukaryota > Metazoa > Arthropoda > Insecta > Dermaptera > Forficulidae > Forficula > Forficula auricularia. The sequence goes on from JALMQS010000068.1 coordinate 1,090,475, forward strand.
AAAAAAAATCATTTGGTTGAATAAAAACAGTTGCAGGGTGCAGTGGTGGGGGATCCGGGGGGTAGGGCGAGGTTTCAACGGCTCTCAAACAAAAATTGACGTTTTTATCAGAATTTTAAATAAAAAATAATATTAAAATAAAGGTTTTAACTGAAGGAAGAAGTTACCGCGCATCGCTTGGTGCCTCCAGGTACTTTATTCTAAAGGAAGGTAACCAATTGTCTGTCTTTTATTAAAGAAGAAATTTCACAACAAAAAGAAGCAGCAGTAATTCTTACCATACTTTAAACCTTTCGTTGACAAAAAATTATTGAGAAATGTAGAAAATTTATTAAAAGGGTACCGAGTCTTGAAAAAGTTAATTTTTCTTCAGTTTAATCAAATCTGAAAAGTAATTTGAATAAATAAACAAATAACAAGAGTAGGTACTATAGCGTAGTACGGACAAATTCGCTACTTGGTTAAACAAAAAAATGTGGTTGGATTGAATGTCGTGTGATATGCACACTAGTATATTTAGATTTCATGCCCTCTCCGGGATAAAATATGATAAACGACCCGTTATTAATGAATGGTATGATTAGATAGAAAATAAAAACAGGCGCGGTGATAAGTTCCTCTCGTTTTGGAATATTATCGCAACCTCGAAAATAGACAGGTGGTTAGTAAAATTTTACTGATTATCGAAAGAGAATTCACTCGATCATTAATTTGCAAAGAACGTCACGTGTCAAACAGCCAACAGTCATCATTATTCATTGAAATTCATCCATTCATCATGCAGATAAATTGAATGATCGAGTTTACATCAGAGTGGGGGGAGGGCGTTTTGGGAAAATTTACAAGAGCAGAAATTAATAAACAAAATAGGGAAATTTTCAGAAATTTTAATAATTACCAATTGGAGATAATTCGTTAAATATTCGATTTAATGCGATTGGGGAACGATATTAGCGATCAAATGATAGCAAATAGAATATTAAATCCTACCCCCATTATTTTTTTCGGCTTTCTCTAATTTCGATTAGGTAATTTGAAAATTTAATATCATTGAAAATTGACAATTTAATTCGTTTTGATATAATGGATAATCATACTAAATACTATACAAAAAGACAACAAAGCTAAGTAATTAATTAGATATTTATCGATATCAGAAATATACAATTAATTGTTCATTAAATATTTATTTTTATTCTAGACATACTGAAAATTGAATTTTTATGATAGTACATTGACATGAAAGAATATGTTGTTTACAAAGAGGGACAAAATCCTAATTTTATTGAGCCCCTAGAAAAATAATGATTGGTACCGCTCAAAGCAGCGTGGAATATTAATTTAAATATTAATAAAATAAAAAATTAATTATCGATAAAAATAATGGACTGTAAGTAGGTTTAATGGAATTTAATATATATTTTTGGATTATAAAATATGAATTTTGAAATTGAATACAAGTGATGTTAGGAGTAACTTAAAACTATTTAAATACAGATAAAAGTTTGAAAATTGAACAAATATTTACAAAATAAAGTAAAGTTTATATATAAATCAATTATATACAAATTAACATAAGAATATCAATTATTATTAAAAATTAATTAATTAACGCCAATCGCGTTTTTAGCACAAATTGCTAAACATATATATAGCCAGATAACCGTGAAGCGTTCAACACAATTTAATCTATTTTCTAGTTGGTTGTAAATCAACTAAACAAATAGAAAAACCCAATATGAATCTCAATTGATGAAAAAACAAATAAATTTATGCTTACGCGTTATCTGCTATTAACATGAATTTTGAGCACTCTCAATAATTCATACTAGACGCTCTTTGCGTAGGTTCAAAATAAAAGGCGTTTTTTTGTTGCTTCAAGGTAAAACATATGTGCAAATTTGAGGTTAAAGAGGATTTTCCTTATTCTAAAATCACCTGGTCAGGAGAAACAAAATAAACAGATTAATAAATTCAATTAATTAAGGACTGCAAATATCTAGAAACATAATTCAGAGATGAAGATAAAAACCTTTTACCTGGTCAGGAGAGAAATAAGCGGCGATTTCAGTAAAATTTAACAATTTTCCACTTTGCGAGGGCTATTTGTAAGGCAGACAGAATAGATAAGAAAAGGGATCAATAATGGATTGATATAATTAAAATTTTACTCATGCTATCACAAAAGCTAGGTGACCATTCCTAGCGAACGACATCAAAATAAGAAGTGAATTTAACATTTTTGATCATTAGCTTAGACGAAAAGCAAGGAAATAGAGAGAAGATAGAACATAGTGCCTCCAAAAATCGAGGTACACAGCTCCATCTATTTGTCCATTCGACACGGCGCGGCGGTGAATTTTGAAAACGAGTTTTTTAGTGGTCAATTTGCTAACACCAATGATGATGTGGCCATCCATATGACTTTATCATATACCTGGGTCCTGTCTTATATGTAGTTAATATTGAATTAAAATAATTTATAATTATTTGAGAAACCTCAAAAATAAATGATTATTAATTAATTAGTGTTTTAAATAACTGAAATATCACATAGGTCTTTTAGGTTCCCGCTGTCGTTACAAATGACCGCGCGCTCGCTTTAGATTAACTAAAATTTTCTTAGCGCTAATTAATCTTAAAGATCCGATCAATTGCATGGAAAGCGCCACCCGCGTCGGGTTGGCCAGCCACGTATCTTCGGCTTACCCCTTCCTCTTAAACAAGTCTGAGCTTGTTCGGTGGGTTGCTGACCCAAGCGGCGCGCGCAGCCTAGTCCGAGTCAATTATTTATCGATACCTATACAATTTATGAAAACTTTTCATTTTTGAATTTTATAACCATTATCCAACGAAACGAATGTAAAAATATTATTTTCTTAGCAAAGTTTGACATTTTTAGAGATTTTTAATTTACCACAATTCTGCTAATAAGTATGAAATTTTGAATGAGAAAGTAATGAGAGTAGGTAATTTAATTTATAGGTATAATTTTTTTATTATTCTAATATGATACCTAGGCAGATAAAAGGTTTTTGAGTGAAACAGTATATTTCTTCAATACTGTCTATTTTTCTAGAGGAGAAATAAGTTTTGTAGGGGGTACTGTTTCCCTTGCTCCACCCCTTACTATGGCCATGCCCTTAATTGATTTTGGGGGCTTTACTGAACAATTCAAATCATAAACAGATTCGGGCCTGCTAACACGGCAATATGATTTCCAGCCACGAGCAAAGAATGATTATACTGTTAATATTGAATAGTCATGGGCCCCACATGAAATTTCGCACAAACAGGTGTACTTGGATCCCTCCTTGTGAGGGTCATGAGGGAAAGCCAAGATATCGACCGATTTCCACTTTAATATTTACGAAAGAACCCCCCCTCTTAATTTTGGGCCATTAGCAATTAATAAAATCTCCTTTTAATTATGAGAGTATTTTATTAGAAATATCACCTTCCATCAATTTTTTGTTTGAAAATATTTCTGACCCCCCTCCTCCTTCCCCTCCACCCTCAATTTCACATAGTGAGTCAATTTTATAAGGTTGTATACGGTTCATGTGGAAAATTTCATTTTCCATTCAAGGCTCCAAGACTTATATTGAAAATTAGATGATTAAGACTCGTTTTGGTATAATTTAAAATTTTTTTAATATATCTATATCTCTCTTTATTTTCAAGCAAAGGCAGGGGTGGACTGGTCATGTGGAAAATGTGGAAAATTTCCCATGGACTGTGTACAATTTGGGGCATTTTTTAAAATTTTTTTGATAATAAGTAGAAATAAATTGGCACGTTCTGATGTGGCCATCCACATGACTTTACCATACACCCTGACCCCTCTCTTATATTTAATATTTAATAAAATTATTTATAATCATGTAGGGGGATTAGTTTTTGCATTTTTAGACTACTCGGGGCCCACTGATTATGTCTACAAAATTTGGTTGAGTTTGGTACAAGAGCCTAGGTGTTCACTTATTAGGGCTTTTTGTACACCGAAATGCCATAGATGATGATGATTAACTAGAAATAAATTAATTAATTAAAACTAAAAATTATCTATATACAATTTTGTAATCTTTTCCTTTTGTCTAAATTTAATTTGAGATATTGGTTTGAAGCAAATTCGCCCTTTAAGTTTAATAAAATTATTTCACCTGGGTAGATAATACAATTTCAATTTTATTTAAAAAAATAGCATTCAACACTAAATAATAAATAATTAACTTTTAAAAATAATCCCCTTATATATATATAAACTTCAATCTAATTATTTTATAATTCTGATCTCATACACAACAGGTCCTTTCTCTCATCATACTCAGAACTACAAATCATTTATATTTGTTTCTTAAATACAAATATTTAACAACATTTTTATACAAAATTTCGAATGTTTAAGACTTTGATTCGAAACAAATTGCAGTATTGGAGACATTGTACTGGTATTTGTTTCGGAAAAGGTCTTTTAATCAAACATTGCGGTGAAGACATTGGAGAAAAAATAAATCCTTTCAATAATAAATTAATAATAATTCCAATGATAACGATTTCTCTTTCTGAATCATTATGAGAGATTATCCCTGAGACAAAAAACCATTCGATCTTTTCTTAAGTTTTAATCCTAATTCTGGTTTCGTAATACGGACCTGCTTATAATGAACAAATTATGAACCAAAAATAAAAAATAAAAATATTTCTGTGTTGAAATAAATTTTCGAGTATTATTTAATTTTCCGGCTTGCTGTTATTGCTATTATTGTATTTCAAGAATATAAAATCGCTCTAGTATATTTCCTTGATGGACCGATGTTCGTGTTTCGTGACTGATGATCGGCTAGCCATCAATTCCGTCTGCGTTAATTGCTTTTACCGGTATTTCTTTGTCGGAAATTGCATTGTGTGCAATTGCGTCGGTTACTCCCGTCCGACCAATTATACAAAAATAAAGAGAAAAAAATAAACACAATCACCTAGATAGCTATAGAGAATGGTGTCGTTTGATATCCGCCACGCATTTCAGCGCAAAAACAATACAGAGCCCCTTCCGAAATTCAATCTGAAGTTGCCCGTTCGGCGCCTGATCAAAATCCTTACAAAATAATCAACTACTTCCCTGACGAATTAATTGGCCGAACCGATGGAAAGCCTTCAATTAAAAGAGAAACGGGATTTGGGATCGTGGGAGTTAGGGCTTGAAATGAAGAACAGCAGAAGAGGGGATCTACCTCTTTTCCAAGAAAAATAAATCAATAAATAAATGAATAAAAAAATGTTCGAAATATTAAATATTTTCATCTCATTTTTCAACTTAATTATTTTATATGGTTTACTGGAAAGAGAAAAATAAACCGATATACGAGAATAATAAAAATTGAAGGAAAAAGTGAAAACTTTTTAAGAATGTTAGACCATTTTCAAATTTTGAAGATTTTTGAATTTTTTCGACAGTGCAAGACAGAATATATTGTAAAAAGCTGAAATTCGGATAAGAAATGTAATTTATTAATTAGAAATTATTTCTTCCGTCTTTTTTAGGTCTTTTCATACATATTTACATCATTAATTTACATTTGAAGCTAAAAATAATGACTCTCTTTTTTTATTATAAGTCTCTTTTATAGTAATTTCTATTTGTATTGTTTATTTATTCATTTTTTTTAGTTTAGTTTGAAAATTTTATCATTTTAATTTTTTAAGAGCCCCCCCCCTCCTTAATTTTCGGTTCGATTTGACCCAAAATCTACTCAGCTCTTAATCTCAATATAAAAAATCTCTATTTGAAATATCGATTGAGATATTCACACTAGTTTTTGAGCTAGAGTGTATACCAAATTTGGTAACGTACTAACCGAGTTTCCCTCGATTAGAATTATAAATAAGAAAGAAAGCATTCTTATCAAATTCATTTATATGTAAGTTCAAGGCATCTTTCTTGTATAATACCATAATAAAATAATAAATAATTTCAATTAACACTTTTAATTAATTATTTATTTACGTAATATGAAAATAGCTTTGTTCTGCCCTCTGAGCCCTCCTGCAGTTTTAGCAACCAAGCCCAATGCTCTTTGAATTTATCTAATATAATCATATTATTATTTTATTTATTTTTGTCTAGTTAATTTATTATATTACCGTATATTTAAATATATAATATTAAATTTTAATATGTTAAAAGATATTTCAATATTGTACAGTGAATGAACTTGAAAGAAAAACCACTAATATGTGTGCTTAATGTCAAGAGACGTCCCAGCCAACAAGTCGATATATCTTTTGGTCTGTTATAACAGACCAATAGAATTATACAGAAGAAAGAAATCGATCTTATTTTATCGATTTCATAATAATAAATAGATGGAGGTTCACAGTAGCTATCTAATATAAGAAAATAGAATTAAAATTAAAAATTTCGTAATTTAAAAGATATTGTATGAAAAGATCCAATTTCTTCTCTCCGGGAGCGAATAAACTTAGAAATGGCAAAAAGTTTTATTTTTTTCTCATTAGATATTTATTCAAATCTATTAAAAGTTCATATCTGTGTGTTATATTCATTTATCTTTTATACCAAATAATTATTATTAAGAAATTTGCATTTAAAAGATAGTTTATTTGAAGTCCAATTTGAAAAAACGCTAATAACTCCTTTTTAATTTTTTTTTAATATAAAATTTAAGATATTACAGAAGAATTAATTATTAATAATTTAATTCAATTTTGATCGGAATCGATTCAGTACTTTTTGAGAAAATGGTCAAAAACCATCTGAACCGTCAAAAAACGATGTTTTTTGAAAGTACGAGATGTCAAATTTTCAAAGGAAAAAAGTTAAAAAAGTCATATGAAACGAAATATTGACTTGTGACATGGAGGTGAATTTTAAAATGTTTCCTAAACGGCCTTTCAATGACTGTTTTCGGAGTTTTTGGCGATTTTCTCAAAAAGTACTTAATCGATTTCGTTCAAAATTAAAAATAATTATTAATAATTAATTGTTTTATAATATCTAATTAATTTTATATTTTTAAAAATTATTTTAAAGGAGCTATTAGCGTTTTTTCAAATTAAGCTTCAAATAAACTACCCTTTAAAATAAAAATATTCAAATTAAAAATATTTTCTATAAAAGAAACAAAGAAATAGCACATAGATATGAAATTTCAAATGATTTGATTAGATATGTAATGAGAAAAAAATAAAGCCTTTTAGAATTCTCTCTCGATTCGCTCCCGACAGAGAAGAAATTGGATCTTTTCATAAAACTTATTTTAAACTATAAAATTCTTAATCAAAATGCTATTTTCTTATATTAAAATGGTACTGTGAACCACCAGATAGGTGAAATCGATAATATAAAATCGATTTCTTTCTCATTTATAATTTCTTTGATTTGTTATATCGAGAGGATAAGTGGTCATCTTATGGACATTAATTTATTATTGATTCAAGTCCATTCACTCTACATACAATATTGGAATATCTTTTAACTCGTAAACTATTGATTTGAGACACTTCACTTGTATGAACTTTTCTGTTGGAAATTAAATCTTCTTTATTGAAGGCCATTAAATCAATTTGTGTACCTCAAAGGGTTATGGCAGTAAAGGTGAAATTTATATGGAAAGTTGGAAAAATATTACTAGAACTCCCTAGATATTCTACATATAAAAAAATTCTAATGAAGAAACATGTTGATAATTAAATTTACTAAAAGAGTGTTCAATAAGTATAATTATCTCCGATGACTATTTAAATATCTAGACAGGATTAGACATACAAAATTAAATATTTTTTCTGAGAAAAGTAAACATTATTTTACAAAAATAAAAGCGATTTTGGAAAATATAATCTTTTCGGTGTTCACTTATGAGAGCTTTTTTGTAGAACAAAACGCCATGGTTTTGCTCAATTTTTTTTCATCAAAATTCTTTCAGTTGTTATTGAGATATTTCCAAAAAACGAACTTTTTTTATCCATGATTACAATACTTGACCCCATACCCCCTATGGTAAAGTAAAAACGGAACGAATGAGAAAAATACCGGGTAAAAAAATTGGAATTTAAAATATTTTTCCCCTGGTTACCCTGCAATATTAATAAAAAAAGGTATATGAATAGTTAGAAATCTTTTTTATATAATGATACTAATACAAGAAGAAGTTTAACCAAAAAGGTACAGCCTCTGTAGTCCGCGGTGGCCCCTTATATCTTGGAAATAATAATAGTTAAAAGTATTAGTGGATGCATGTCTTGAAAGATTGAAAGTTATATGTTTCTGGAAAGACTGTCGGAGGAAGAGAGTTCCAGTCCTAGATGTCATAGGGATAAACGAGCTGGCGAATGCGTTTGTTTGGTTAGTATCCAATTTAAGCGCATAGTGGTGTTGAGTCTTAGAAAATCATATATTTCGCGATTCAATTACCATAACAAATTTCTGATCGCGACTTAATGGATCATTCAAAGCATATCTGTATTTCATATTATGAATAACAATAAGTGGATTTTCGAAAAAGTATTTTTTTTTCGAAATTTCAACATCACTAGAGTACCTAAGAAAAATAACAATGTAGAATTTTTTCAAAATACAGTATTCTGTTTGTCATTCAATAAATTTTGATTTTAAGTAAAATTTTAAAAATAATTTTTGCTACACACATTATAGTTTGAATAGTCGGTAATAGAAAAAGAGAATGTAGATCGTATGGGAGAGGACAGATTGGCAAAAGTAGCAAAAGAATGTCGTCCCCAGGGTGTATGAAGCCGAGGAAGAACAAAAAAAAATGGAAAGCGGGCCTAAATGTACACCCTCAGTAAAAATCGAATAGAACATCATTTATTTGGAGAAACAGGCGCAGGCCTAGTGAGAAGATTAAGAAGACATTATAGTTATTTATCTTAGCGATACAATTGGAGAGTGTCGTTAAGTCCATGAATTAGCTTTGGAGATCGATGACCCAATATTTGTTTCATTTTCTAAACAACCACTGTCTAGACTCGGTAATTAATATACTTCTGACCCTATTTTTAATGAGCAGAGAGACCCAAATGCATAAACATTTCTTATTTGATGTTTTCAAAAATTTTAATCCGTATTCCGAAAAAAGCTCAAATCGTTAAGGGAAGTTTACTGCCGATTTTTATGAGCTCTCGTTTCGAATGTGCCGGGTGGCTTCTCGCTAGCCAAGTAAGTGTGGTCGTCGGGGTTGAAACACGAGATACATTTCATCACTTTCCAATGCCACGCGTCGATAACTTGAACCCATTTTAAGATTCAATATTAGGTCGATGACAAGACCCAAGACTGTTGGCTTTAACTTTTAAAACCGCTTTTAGATATATCTATTACTCGGTACGTCCGGAGGGCAAGGTGAAACACAGTGCTGCCATTACAGTACATTTTTGCTTGAAAAGTACAATAGTACATTAACATTATAATAATATAGTTTCTAGTACATTCCATAAAATATCTCAAACTCAACTTATTGAGAAAATTAATTTAAAAACAATTTTCAAGTCAAAATATCTCAATTAAAATTAGCAGCTTTTGTATCTGAACACGATTTATCTTTTAAAATGATGGAACACTTGCCTCGTTTAATAAAGTCAGTCTGTTTAGATTTGGACGTTGCTGTTGGTATTACCATAAAGCAAGTAGGACGAAAACTACAAAAATAATAAATGAAAAAATAGGGCCATATGTTAGGAAAACAAGTGTATCTCTTGTCAACACAACATTTTTGTCAATAATCATAGAGGAAACAACGGAGGTGTCTAGTAAAAAATGTTTTGCTCTATGGTTAAGATTATATTCATCCGAAACCAAAAAAAGTATGTGATTCGATTTTAGGATTAGTAAAATTATTAGATAATGCTAGTTCTGCATCGGGTATCTATGAAGTTTTAAGAGGTTATTTAGATTCTGTGGGAGTTATCTAAATTAAAAACTTTTTCTAGATTCGCTATATACGTTAATATAGTACAAAAAATTATAAAGTAGCTCGACTTTTTAATCTAATAGAGTACATTGTTTTACTAAAATGAATAGTACATTTGAATAAAAGCTCGCGGTAGCACTGGTGAAGCCTGTCTGCCGGGCGGCCCTTGTATTTAATTCCTTCGGCGTTTGTCTTGTTTTGTGTCTAGATTTTCCGAAAAATTTTAACATTTCGACAGTAAAGATTTAATTTTTCTATACATCCTAAATCTATATATATAAAATTAAGGTTTTCCCTGTACATTGGTCCAAATCACGACAAATTTTGGTTGCACACGTTTCTAGCAAAGTTATGAACGAAAACACCCTCAACAAAATTCCTGTATGTCTGTCTGTCTGTATGTTTCCGTGGGTTCCGCGAAAAGTTGCTCACAATTCACGTAAAAACGGCTGAAGGGATTATTATGATTGGCCTAGTTATTTTCAAGATATTTAGAAAAAACTAAAAAGTACTGAAATAAAGTACTAATGTTTGTGGGCCGATATGTACCAAAAACTAATCAGCGAATCATTTTGTAAAATAATGGTAGGTTTTCAATTTCATTTCAATCGGTTCAACGGTTTGGAAAAAATAGTGGACGAAAAAAACTACCACATTCATCCATCTATATCCATCCATCCACCGCACGCACACAATGAAAAAATCCCATTTTTTGGCCTCTGAACGAGACCCCATGTAATTGTTGGCAAAATCATCACGTGCCAAAATTCAAACTAATTGAATTCTATAATTTGTGACTTTAATTGAGACCATGGGTTCCTTAGTCTTTACCTGAGGACACTTTGAAGTCGTGTTTGTCCCGAGACCGATTACAATACTTTACCCATGTTTCTCATTTGATAAAGTAAAAAACACTCTGGTTGCATAGACTCAAGGTGCAATACTAGAATGAAAAATAATATAAAAGTGTGAAGAATGAGGTATTGAAGAATTAGATTAGATTTTTGTTAATTTAGTGTCAATCAGAGAGTTTCGGGGGGGGGGGCTCTTCGGCCTCCAAATAGTTTTTTATGTATAGGTCTCCTGGATCCCCTGCCTCTTGAATATAAAGTATGAGCATGAGTTCTACTCCGAGCGTAAGTCCGAGTGAGAGGGTAAGAACTTCTAACTCGCTCTCGTTCTCTATCATTAGATATCTGCAGAAGCGTGTGTGGGTGTGGGCGCTTGAATTATATATATTTCTGATATTATATTATTTTATTCGGTATTAGGTGACATCACATTTTCTAATACAAGTCCTGACAAGTCGAGGCGCCCTAAGCGCTTCCCTAATCAATCTACCTTACACCTCAGTAGCCTCGCTAGAGTCCTCATCTAATTATCTTAAGGAATTTTTGCAACCAAACGACGATTTATCATCATACTTTTGTTTAAAAATATTTCCCCAAAAAACCACCCAAAAAGGGGGGAGGATGAAAAAATGTAAATTCTTTCCCTTGGGCAAAACTCAACCAAATTTTGTATACATAATCTGTGGGTCACTAGAAGGTTAGAAATGCAAAAACTGGGTGCGGAGGGTGGGTGCGGGGGTGGAATGGGGGTGGGGTGAGGAGTGAGACGGAGTAGGGTGGGGTGCAGGGGGTGGTGCGGGGTGTAATCCAGGGGCATAGCGGGGGTATGGTGCGCAGGTTTGGAGGGCACGGGGTGGGGTCCGGGGTAGATGGGGTGCGGGGTCCGAAGTGGGTGGGGTGCGGGTGGTGGTGTGGGGGCGGAGGTTGGGGGTGCTGGATTGGTTTCGGGGGGTGTGGTGGGTGGGAGTGGGGGTGAGGGTGGGGTTCGAGAGCTGGGGCTCAGTGGGAGTGACCCCTGGCTAGCAAGAGGGCCGCCGAAGGCGGGCCTTGCAGCTAGAATTTAATATAATCTCAAATACAGGTGAATTACAATATATCTATTATATTATAAATAGAGAAATATTTATAATAATAAATTCAAATTTAGGAACGAAGAAAAGATTATTTTTATTACAAACAAAAGGATCAGCCGGGGCTCGAACCCGGGATCTTTGCATATGTACTGCAATGCTTTGTCATAAGAGGTTTAACTCCTATATCCACTAAGCTACTGATCCCCGAACCCAAACTAATACCTTTTGTCTATATGAATTAATGAATTTCTTTTCTTTTTTTTTTTAATCCTCTCCTCGTTCATTTTTCGCATCGTAGGCCTTGATTCATTAATTAAACAATTAATTATTCCAGCGCCTCCCAATCGATCGCAGACCCCAAAGATCGAAAATAATTTTCTCTTCACCCGGGGCGCGACCACAACGAGGCCGTGTAAAGACAATTAATAACAAATTCAAATTTAGGGAACGAAGAAAAGATTATTTTTATTACAGACAAAAGGATCAGCCGGGGCTCGAACCCGGGATCTTTGCATATGTACTGCAATGCTTTGTCATAAGAGGTTTAACTCCTATATCCACTAAGCTACTGATCCCCGAACCCAAACTAATACCTTTTGTCTATATGAATTATGGAATTTCTTTTTTTTTTTTTTTTTAATCCTCTCCTCGTTCATTTATAATAATATTTTCAATTTGTATTTTTCGAAATATTCCAATATTTGTGCATTTCCATGCAAAATCAGTAGATCTTCGACGCCACTCATTTGTCTGAAAATCTACCCTCGTATTTTAAAAGATTTCGTTATTTTGATTTAATTTTTTTAAATGCATTTTTTTGACTTCGGTAACAAAAGACCCATTTAGTCAGATTCTCTCTGATTATTATTTTTTATTTATTTATATGTTTGTGTGAGAGTTTGAGGGTGTTCAAATTAGTGCATTGGTCAGATTTTATTAGGTCGAAAATTCTTTCTTTTTCAAAGTTTTACTTTATCCAATGCGAAGCATGGGGAAAGTATTGTAATCGGTCTCGCGGCAAACGCGACTTCAAAAGATCCTCAGGTAAAGAGACTACGGAACCTATGGACTCAATTAAAGTCAAACATTGTAGTATTCACTTAGGTTGAATTTTAGCACGTGACGGTTTTGCCAAAAATTATGGAGTCTCGTCCAGAGGTCAAAAAGTGCGATTTTTTAATTGTGTGCGGGCGGATGGATGGATGTATGTTATCGTTTTTTTCGCCCACGATTTTTTCCACACCATTGCACCAATTGAAATGAAATTGAAAACCTACCATTATTATAATAGTGAATTATCTATCCTTAAAAATATCTATTATAAAAATAAAATTCAAAATTTTTTTTTATAACGGGTAGTGTATGTTTTAAAACGATGATATCTTATTATATCAGGTTAAGTAAATGTCATGTAATGTGCCCACCAGATTATAATATTTCATTTATTTAATTTTTGCCATAAAATTGAAAAATAAAATATGGGAAATTCTTTAGCAATTGATATTTGATAAAAATATTTTATTCCAGCGCGCGTGCCTGGCTGGACTAACGGGTTCTTTCGCCAGTCGAGCTCCAGCCGGAGCTGGAAAGTGAAGCGAGGCAACGATTCGGCAGCAAATCGGCCACTTCATCAAAAGGTAAATTATAATCAACAATAATCTTTCATAATGTCTCTCCGTATATATTATTAATGCGTTTATAAATAACAAGAAAAATATTGTGATATCTGATTAATAATAAATGAATAAACATTATTAATATTTCAAATGACTTTGGATAAAGTTTAGCAACGATCCGTTGCAGTTTATTTGAAATTTTCTTTGTATTAAATTCAAGATATTGTGATTTCTATTTTGAAATTGTTCATTATAATATATTTGCTTTATTAATATAAAATTATTTTTTGTTGTCTATTTGTATAATGATATGTATAGGGATTTTGCATGTTTTAATATTTTATTTAATTTATCTAATTTTTTTATTATCTTTTAATAGCCTTTCATAATTTCTAATCGAACAAAACTCGTCTGAACTTGTCTATCATATCGAGCCAACTTCGTATCATTTAGCAAAGGAGAATGCCTCTTTACGCGGACTTTTTATAAAAAAGATTCGCAATTTTATCTCTGATTAAGTTCTACTAGAAGTATTAATTTAAAAGTTTATAATAGTAAAATAAGGATAAGTTTTTATGTGTGACTTTTTATTTATCAGCCAAATTTTCGTCGACTTTGCCGAATTCTTCAGGGCTTCAAATAGTTTTACCACACATTAGTCTAAATTTTCTTTTTATCTTCGAAAATTGAGACGAATGTGTGACTATTTGAAGCTCTGAACAAGTCGGCATAGTCAACGAAACGTTGACTGATAAATAAAAAAGTCACAAATAAAAACTTGTTCTTATTTTCCTATTATAAACTTTTAAATGTGTCAAGGCATATGTCTTTATCTCTTGTTAAAAAAATATGGCAAAATACTAAAAAATTATTAGGATTATTGCTATTAATTTGTCTTATTATCCCATTCAAATAGCTATATGTTATAACCTCATGGAGATAATTAACCTTAGATTAGTAACCGCGGTACTAGAATAACCCCTTTCATTAGATTATAAAAGGATGTAAAATTAAAACAGTTCAAAATTATAAAAAAATAAAGTAAAAAAATCGGATAAAATTAAAATATCATTTGCCCAATAGATTCCAAAGTGCAGCCTGAGATAGCTTAGTGAATTGTATCTCCGCGCTTTCACATAAATACTGACTAGAAATGCCTTCAATCCAATGGTCTCAAAATAGATCATTTCAAAGATTAGCCCCTAGACATTTTTTTAATTGTATTTGCTTTTCCATTGACCCTTATTTCCAAAAGCTAAATTAATCAACTAAACAATCAATAATTAAAAAAATTAAAAAATACTTCCCTTCACAAATATTTTTATATAAAAAAATTATTTTAGTTTTGTAAAGAGTATAAATGAATATCCAAATATTCGCTATAATATAAGTTTAATACTCATTTACGTGAAATCGCGATTTACATTGATAGGATGGGTATTTTGGGTATTTCCAGATTTTTACGCTAACAGAGGCTCATATGGTTCGAAATACATGAAAAAATACCCCCCCCCCAAATTTCAAGTATCTATCTCAATTTTAACCTGTGCCCCACAGCGATGTAAGTTTCCCATCTAAATAACATGGGGTTTTTGGCATTGAAAGATCATTTTTTTATTCCGGCCAAAGTAATGGTTCAAAAATTTGAAACTCTGTAGAATCCTTATAAGAGTAGCTATCCGATTTTTAGCTATTATAATTTTATAGTCTATAACTTAACAACACTAAGATTTAACAGTATTTTATTTAACTGTAACTCCAAAATTATAATATATAAAATTCTGTAAAAATTCTTAAAAATAGCTACTATTATAAGAATAAAGTCTACAGAGTTTCAAATTTTTTGAACGATTACTTTGGCCGAAATAAAAAATTGATCGTTCAATGCCAAAAACCTCATGTTATTTAGATGGGAAACTTGGATCGCTGTGAGACACAGTTTAACTCATTAAGGCCCAGAAAACTTAAACGATCGAATTTTTTTGGTGAAATTTTCAGGAACGACTTATTTTATGCTAAAAATCATCCATGCAAAAAAACAAAAAAATCGTCTGGTCAAGTATTCTAATCGTGAATGGAAAAAGTGTTTTTTGCTTCGTTTTTTTGATATATCTCAAAAACGGCTGAAACTATTTAGATTTGGGCGAAACCATGGCATTTCAGTCTACAAAAAACCCCTAAAAAGTGAACGTCGAAAAAATTATATTTTTCGAGATAATAACTGTTTTGTAGAAAATGTCTTCAAGTACGTTAGCCATGTGGAAATTTTGGAACGGTCGGAGATCATTCCGGCCATCATCCAATACCTGTCTGGTGTCAAAATGATCAGATCATGCCGACATCAGATTCTATGATCGTCGGAGACAATAATCGGTTAATTTTTACACTATAACGAAATTTATATATCACTTACGAAAATTATTACTCGAGGCAGGAATTATATTTATACACAGATATTATAGTAAGGGATAAAACACACTCTTTGCTGACTATTTATAAAATGACATCTGTATCAAACTTGGTGGTTATGTCTGGGCCAATTTGAAATATTTTGAAACTGGCCAAGTCTCCGCCAGAGGGAAAGTCGGTCGAAATTTCGAGAGTCGGATAAGAGACCATTCCGAGACCAATCTGATATTAATTCTAATCTACGTCCGATTGAATGTCCCCATGTGGCAAGTCTGAGACTAAGCCGACATAGAATCTGATGTCGGCATGATCTGATCATTTTGACACCAGACAGGTATTGGATGATGGCCGGAATGATCTCCGACCGTTCCAAAATTTCCACATGGGTCGGCTTAGTCTCAGACTTGCCACATGGGTAGTTATCAAATTGTTGTGGACGCACTAACTCAAAAACTAGTGTGAATATCAAAACGAAATTTTAGATGTTGTTTAGGTGCATTGATATTAAAAGGCTAGGCTGGAATAAAAAATTGATATTTCAATGCCAAAAACCACATGTTTATTTAGGTGGGGGAACTTGCATCGCTGTGTGCCACAGGTTAAAATTGAGATAGAGACTGAAATTAACTTGGAGGATATTTTTTTTATCATATGAGCCTCTGTCAGCTTAAAAATTCGAAAATTCCGAAAATAAGGACCATCCTAATGTATATGTTTATTTGCATCAAGCAGAGAACAACCTCATTGATTTCTGTTTATGAATATACAACTCTGCTACTCGAGGTAAAACAACATTTTTCAACGAAAACTAGTTGATTTTTCATTGATTTAATTTCTTTAGAATAATGAAAATTTTATGAAACATCTTATATATTTAATAAACCAGAAAATTAATTTTATTTTGATTATCCCAAATCATATAAGCTTGAAGAAATAAATAAAATAATTGTAAAGTTAAGGATAAATAATAAAAGCACGAAAGGGTGCTTTTATAAGCATATATATCGCCTGACCACTGCAACCTGTGCCGACTTGCAGCGAAACATGTCAGTACTTGCAGACTAAGCGAGCTGATGGATATTGAAAATAAATATTTATAATTATAAAAGGGCACTGTTTTATCATAATCGCATACTGATTATTGAAAAAACATAATTAAAATTATAAATTGAGCTTGGTCATTATTCAAGGGGTGTCTGTCATATCATTATTAGATTTTGGTTGAAATCGAACCAAAAATTAAGGAGGGAGGGTAAAAATTAAAATTATAAGATTTTCAAACTAAAAAAACCGAGAAAAATGGAATATACCATAAAATGAACCTATAATAAAAATAACCTGACGTGTTCTGATGTAGCCATCCACTTGACTTTACCACACAACCTGGCTCCTCACTTATATTTAATATTTAATAAAATTATTTATAATCATGTAGGGGAGAGGTGTTAGTTTTTGCATTTTTAGACTCCTGGGGGCCCACTGATTATGTATACAAAATTTGGTTGAGTTTGGTACAAGAGCCTATATTTTCATTTTTTGACCCTACACCCCCCTCCCCCCATTTTGGGCGGTTAGTTTTTGCATTTTTAGACTTCTGCCGTCCCACTGATTGTGTATACAAAATTTGGTTGAGTTTGGTACATGGCCAAGAATTTCACATTTTGACCCTACACCCCCCTCCCCCATTTTGGGCGGTTAGTTTTGGCATTTTTAGACTTCTGGGGTCCCACTGATTATGTATACAAAATTTGGTTGAGTTTGCTCAATTGGCCTAGATTTTTTAATTTTAACCCCCCTCCACCCCACTTAATTTTGGGTCGATATGCACCAAAATCTAATCAGCTCTTAATCTCAATGGAGCAAAACTACGTATGAAATTTGGTTTTGATATTCACACTAGATTTTGAGCTAGCTCGTCCGCAAAAATTTGTTAACCCACAGACTAACAGAAGAATAACAGACAGACTAACAGACTAACTAACAGACATTTTGACAAAAGAATTATTATTTCGAAAAATATAATTTTTTCGATGTTCACTTATTAGGGCTTTTTTTGTAGACCGAAATGCAATGGTTTCGGTCAATTTTTTTAATCAAAATAGTTTCAGCCGTTTTTGAGATATTTCGAAAAAAAGAAGGAAAAAAAACACTTTTTTCATGCACGATTACAATACTTGACCATACCCTGTATGGTAAAGTAAAAAGATTTATTATTTTTTCGGAGGCCAAAATTGGGGGGGGGGGTTCAACAAATTAGAACTATCAATATAGGACTTCGAGCCTTTTATGGAAGGCGAAATTTTGCACATGAGCCCTATAAGACCTTATGAAAATTACTCACTATGTGAAGTTAAGGGGGTGGGGGGGGAGTCATAAATATTTTCAAACAAAAATTAAAGAAAGCTGCTATTTCTAATAAAATAGTCTTATAATTAAAAGAAGGGGTTATTAATTGCTAATGGGCCCAAAATTAAGTGGGGGGTTCTTTCGTAAATATTAAAGTGGAAATGAGTCGATGTCTCGGCTTTCCCTCATTTCTCCCACAAGGAGGGATCCAAGTACACCTGTTTGTGCGAAATTTCATTTGGGGTCCATAACTATTCAATATTAACAGTATATTCATTGCTTTGCTCGTGGCTGGAAATCATAATGCCTTGTTAGCAGGCTCGAATCTGTCTATGATATGTATTGTAATTGTTCAGTAAGGGCCCCAAAATCAGTAGACAGTAGTGAAGAAATATACTGTTTCACTCAAAAACTTTTTACCTACCTAGGTGTTCCTCTGTGAGAAATTAAAAAAACAACATAAAAATCATATTAGAATAATAAAAAAATATTACCTACAAATTAAATTACCTACCCTTATTACTTTCTCGTTCGAAATTTCATACTTATTAGCAGAATTGTGATGTATTAAAAATTTCTAAAAATGTCAAGTTTTGCTAAAAAAATAATATTTTTACCTTCGTTTCGTTGGATAATGATAATAAAATTCAAAAATGAAAAGTTTTCATAAATTGTATAGGTATCGATAAATAATTGACTCGGACTAGGCTGCGCGCGCCGCTTGGGTCAGCAACCCACCGAACAAGCTCAGACTTGTTTAAGAGGGAGGGGTAAGGCGAAGATACGTGGTTGGCCAACCCGACGCGGGTGGCGCTTTCCATGCAATTGATCGGATCTTTAAGATTAATTAGCGCTAAGAAAATCTCAGTTAATCTAAAGCGAGCGCGCGGTCATTTCTAACGACAGCGGGAACCTTCTGTATGGAAATAAATAGATTTTCGAAATATGTTTTTTTATATATTTTTGAAAATATATTAAAAATATTAAATTTATATAAAATTTATGTTTTCTATATATTCCTAAAATAAAATTATTTTTATGTTGCTCTATATAAATTTTATATAAATTTAACACAAAAATTTTTATATTTTTAATATATTTTCAAATATATAAAAGACATACTTCGAAAATCTATTTATTTCCATACGGGCTAAAAGACCTATGGGATATTTCAGTGATTTAAAACACTAATTAATTAATAATCATTTTTTTTGTATTCAGACAGATTATCATTATGTTAGGAAAAAATTTGTCGAAATAAAAAAACTTAAACTCGGATAAAAACAAAATTATAAAATCCAATAACATAACTCAAATTTTCTTTGAATTAGACAGCAATTTAGCAATACCAAACCTTCTCATATACCATACAACTAGCTTTATATAGTATAATACAGTGATTCTCAACCTTTTTTTCGTCACTGCACACTCTTAATAATTTAAAAATTTGACGGCACACTACAATAAAATAAATTAATAAAATTGAGATTGATGTACTTATAAAATTATCATAGGACATTCTGCATCCTGTAAAATGTTACTATCTCTTCAGTTCAAATGATCTAATAAATATTTGGATTAAAAATATTGTCACTTGATAAAGAAATGTAAAACAAATAAATAATTTTCAATTCGGGGGGACCACTTCCTAGCAGTGGTGGCACACTTCAAGAATCTTGAAGCACACTAAAGTTCCGCGGCACAGTGGTTGAGAATCACAAAATTTGTTATTTAACAAAATCAATTGGCTCCATGAGATCAAATAATTAGAAATCAAATTTATCATCAACATAGATCTAGAATCAGCTTCTTCTTAGTATAGGTCCCTCAAAAATTTCTCAGACATAATGTGCATTGTGTTTCGATTGCCTCCTTTTTTGCGCTGGGCATACCGCCCATGAGAGTTTAGTTTTTGTACTTATAGACTTCTGGGGGCCCACTGATTATGTATACAAATTTGACTGAATTTGGTCCAGAGGCTTAGATTTGCATTTTTTGATCTCCCTTCCAATTTTGAGCAGTTAGTTTTTGCATTTTTAGTTTGTTATCTGAGGTGCCGACAAACATTACCAAAATTATATTTGGACTTTTGTCAATAAACGAAATAAAAAATTATTTTATTTTATTTTTATTTATATTTATTTTTTTATAAATTCTTTTTTGGACACTTTTTTCTACCTGTCCAGATAAAACTGTGGACAGGTGAGAGTAACCCAAAACATATTTTTGAATTGCCAAGATACTGAACCTGATTATAAACCCAACAATAATTTAAATAACTTTTCTAAATACATTTAATGTTTGATCAAAGTTAGCCGTGTGGTAAACCACATGGTGGGCGTTAGTGGGCTAAAATTGAGATAGAAACTTGAAACTCGGGGGATAATTTTTTTTATTTATTTTGAACCATATGAGCTTTTGTCAGCGTAAAAATTCAAAAATACCCAAAATAAGGACCACCCTAGTGATCAATTGCTATTATATAGGTTCATTGAATTCTCTTACTCCTTCCATCATCTTTCATGATTTAATTTGTGATTTATTTGGACGAGACTCGTTTCACATTCTGTCCGCCGTAGCGTAGGCATTAATGGAGTTGCTATTTTAGAGCGGAGCTTCCTCACTCCGGGTTGCCTATAAACAGGGACTTAATTGATATAAGTCAAAAGTCCTTTCATTTTTCATAATTTTTAACCGACTTCTAAAAAGGAGGAGGTTCTCTATTCGAATGATTTTTTTTTGTGTGTCTATGTTATCTCATATCTCCGCCAATTGTTAACCGATTTTGATTATTTTTTGCATTGGGTTCAGTCTAGCTTCCGATTGGTCCCCTTCTTTTTCATTGGTATTGGACCTTTTTTGATATGTTTGTTCAGGCATAACTTCTTTGTTTATGAACCGATTTCTATGATTCTTTTTTTATTGGAAAGAGGGTACCTTAGGGGTAATACCATATTAATTTGGTCAAGTTCTGATGATATGATCAATGACGAAATAACGTAAATCTCCAATTCTTATATCCAAATAATCGAAATTACCATATAATAAATAAAATCTTTTATAAAAAAAATCTTAAAACATTCATTTAAAACCCGCAAACGTTTCGAGAGAATTTCTATATTTATGAATTGAATTTTATTATCATTTTCTGATTCACCGCCAGACGAGATGCATGCAAGGTATTATATTAAGTCACTATTAATAACATCACTAAAAAGAGAAAAATAAAAATAATTTGTATAAAAAAATAAAACCGACTTCAAAAAAATTAAATGCAACAAATAAAATAATAATAACTTAAAAATAAAATAAAATACACTAAAAGGTATAAAATAATTATCTTATTTAGTTACAAATAAACGACGAAATATTAACATGAAATCACTTTTTGAAGTCGGTGTCAAACATATACAGTTTATGAATCGCACTCGACGGATCTTACTTGGTACGTTTGGCGAGTACGCTCGCTTATAGGTATAGTTTGTTTGGCACCGACTTCAAAAAGTGATTTCATGTTAATATTTCGTCGTTTATTTGTAACTAAATAAGATAATTTTTTATAGCTTTTAGTGTATTTTATTTTATTTTTAAGTTATTATTATTTTATTTGTTGCATTTAATTTTTTTGAAGTCGGTTTTATTTTTTTTATAATTAGTTTTCCATTCAAAGTAAAACGGGATCCTATTAATGTCTGGTAATCTGTTTGTTTGTACGTACATCTGTCAGGGCATTAGTATGCCTAAACTAAATCAATAGTAGTCAGTTATATGTGTATATTTAAATAGTGTAAATTGATGTAAATGTTATATTATATTCACCTAATTTTAATCGTTTTCAAGTATTATAAAAGTGTCTTGAATTCATGTTCTCAATAATTTGAAAACAAATACATATTCATTTTCATTGTGTCTTTTGATGAGACTATCTCATTATGAATATGGTCATTCAGCCGTAGCTTTTTTTACATATAAAACAAATTTTCGAATCTTCGAATTTATCCTATACTAATACTGTAATACTAATAAATATTTACATTTATTTCTTTTTCAAATTTTTTGAAATAAATTAAAGATATTTTGAGATCTATTTTGAAATTTTTTATTATATATTTGCTTTTATTTTATTTAATATATCTTTTTTTTATTATCTTTTAATAAACAATTTAATTTAATTTATAGATTCTTTAATTTCAAAAGTTCCTCTCTCGATATATATGTATCATACTAATTTTGCAATCATTTTCTTAAAGGTCATAAAATCACCTGAGCAACGAGATCAACGGCTGCCTGCGAGTTGGCCCTTTTCTTTTATCGACGAGGTTAGTATTTATTCTATAGGTATCTCTTTTGCTTTCGTAATTTCAAAGATATTATCATGAAGATTTCATTATTTTTAATTATCAGTCAAACTTTCTTGAGTTACAAATTAGATCCCCCTTATCAGGGATTTCAAATCTCTTTATTCAAAATTCTTGTCAAAAATGGTAGAGCAATTTCTCATTGATAAATTAAATTTCATTTATCTTCATATTTTTATTTCATCTCATTTAATATTATATTTAATATTTATTCTTTTATATAATAATTTCTAACTGTATTTTTCTCTTTTTTTCATGGATCCTTCACTTTGGGGATGAATTCGGTGCTGTCTTTTATCACATCCGACACATTTATGTTCTCTCACCAAAAGCGCACCAAATATGATGAGTAAATATTTTTTTAGCATGGCATTTAGTTAAAGCTTTCAAAGAATTTTTTTTCTATCTAGATTATTATAGGCAAAGAATTAGGATGTTTTTTTCTCTTTTACAGCATACCCTCTAGCTACAATCAGTAAATCTAATAGTTAACTTATTTTCATATATTATATTCAATTATAATTTAATTAAATAACTTGGCTATTAAATGTTTCATAAATGCAATTTTAGATCAAATTAATATCAATAGAGCTTAAATTAATTTCCATTTTATTTTAGTTTTTAATTTTTTGCAATTCTTAATATCAAAAATAAATTAAAATCACTTTAATAATTTCATTTTTCAATCATTTTTTTCTTCAATTTTTTGTAAAAGAAAATCAGTTTAGGATTTTCAGATCCCCATTTCATCTTCATCTGTAATGAAGAAACAAGGGAGCCATTGGAGGATCTCGACAAAGTGAGAATTTATAAGAATAGGATATTGCGTAGGGGTTTTCAGGTTTCACCGCCTCGACCACCGATGGGATTTCATCGCTATTTTAATATCAATTTTAATTCTTTCATTCAGAATATATTATAGAAAATTATTATAATTAAATTCACAGTTTTAGTAGATGTAGTATACAATAGAGTATATAGTTTAGAGGGAGGGTGGGATGATATGCCATGCCAACGATGACGGTCTCTCTTTCTGTATTGGGGACCTGCACTCTTCCCTTTGATTTCCTTCCTGGGGACAGCAAATGCGGTCTCGTCTCTCTTAGGCCTCTTGGGGTATTTTGTCATGTGTTTCCCTCTCTTGTGCCCTCCAATTTAGTTTTAAGTTTATTTTAGTATTAAGACCCGCAAGAGAGCTAAAATCGAAGCCACCCATTTGTTGAACCCATGAACTAGTCAAAGGGAAGTGACCGATTCGATTGGATTTCTAAAGATCGAGGTCCAGGTTCGTGCATGTTTTTGCATGTTTTGTATCTTACCGAAAAGTCGTCGCTTGACGCCTTGTTCAAATGGAACAATGGGGTGGTAATGGGAGCCTGGTGACTTTTTGTCTTTGAGGGCGGATTTGAGGTTGCTCTATGGACTAGAACGAAGACCAGAAGGTTGTCCGTTGCTTTCTCAGGAGTAGACTAAGGAAGAAGAGCGGCCGCCTTGAGGCTAGGGACTCGAGGGCTCTGCTGGCCGATTTGCGGAGACCGTCCACTGCGCTACATACACTTGCCTCATACTTACCAATAAGGTATTTCATTTTTCCCCCTAGCTGGTAAACATACTTAAATATGAACATGGTATTTATAATTAATGTCAGTCTTGTATAGATGAGACAAGTGGAAATGTTAGGTAGGATCTCTTTCAGCTCGCCCTGGTCTCTCGTTCTATCCGTATTCCAAAAAATCAAGGCCACTCTCACTGATACATACGTCTTCAGGCTCTCTCGAAGTCCGATTATAAGAATTCGAATTTTACTCTGATATTTCAAATTATAAGAATTTGATTTGGATGAAATAAAATTTGAATTTTCCGCGAATTAAAGGGATTTATTTCGTTTACTGCATAGGTCTTGATGACTAAATTAGTATGTAGTAAAGTGGGGGGGGATTGCTACTAATGTTTATGTCAAGTGTTATAGGTATTCATTCAAAAAAGCTTTTATCAACATCAGGAGATGATGGGAAAGACAAGAAATAGATCGATCGCCCAGTGCATCCATTGAAGGTGAATATATGGTATTTAGGTACATTTTTCATAAATAAAAAGTGTCCTGATATTATATTAAGTTATCCAAATTGCAAGCAAATAAATAAAATATAAATACACTGCCTGTATATTAAATGATTTCAAAATAGATTACACTTTATTGTTGACCAGCTTCTCTATACAGACAAACATTTTCATCTTCAATTTTATAAAGAAGTTCCCAGGCTAGAGATCTTATTTTGCTTAATAAAAATATTTCATAAAAAACACATTTCTTAAGGTTAATATCATATAATTAATTTTGGCTGATAAACTTAATTTAAAGAAAATTTTCAAGAAACAGAAATTCATAAGTTATTAGTAATTTTATTACTTCCATTCAGCATACATTTTATTTTGTTATAATTTTTTTTTCATTATTATTATATTATTATATATTATTATTAAACTTTTATGTTTAATTTATTTATGTATATTCAAAGTAATTCTTTCACCAGAAGCTCCAAACATTCTTAAGCAATTCATTAATTTATTTATTCTTACCTATTTGTTATACAAATTTGCATGTAAATACGTACTGTGAAATTCGCAAAACAATTATTTATTTGTTTATGTTAAGCATCAATTCCTTTCAACTTATTTATAAATATGTACTTTTGACTCATCTCTTTAGTATTTTCACAAAAAGAATAAAATTTCATCTGGTCTGGCTATTTTAGTATTCAAAAATAATTAAAAATTAAAAAACATCTTTCACTTTCTATCTCTTGGAGTTGCAAGTTTTTCTATAATTTTTTTCCTCTAAACTCAACTGTTACAATATCTAATAGACTATACCGAATATGAAAAAATCAAAACAACCATCCAATTCGAGAAATATATTTCAGTACTAGAAAAATTCTTTAATTTAAATATAGAAAAACTTATAAGAAATAGCAAAGCTTTTATTAAGAGAATCACTTTGCATAGTGAATTTATGATGATGATTAGTCTAATTGAAGGAGACAAAAGAGTGTGTCTTCTACTGGAAAAATAAATATTTAATTTATTGAAAACGCGTTATAAATAAGTTAAAAGTATATTTTCCAGCAAAAGACACCCTCTTTATTGTCGCCTTCAATTTATAAAAATTCCCCTACTCTCGGGAAAAAGATACTTTCAATTTGATTAGTCTAATATTTTATATTTTTTCAGAATCATCATCTTCACCAAATCTCCTTACCATATCGGCCTCCAGTTCTAGCAGAAAAAAGTTTTTCTTTCATTTGAAAAGGTATTTTGATTATAATTTAATTTTTAAAGATTAACACTACTATGGACAATTATGCTGAATTTCGGTAAGATGGTATAGGATGACTCCATGGTATGGCGTACCATCATTCAAAATAACAATACTGAAGTAAAATATAAAAAGTAGTCAAAAAATGTATAATTAATATATTGAAAAATTCGTCAGAGAAAATTATCACCTATCGAAATGTCGTTTTCATATTTGGAATTTGATTAAATACAGCTTTGTTTTTAGAATAATAGGCAGATCTAAAGATGCACATGCCCCCTCTCCAGACAGTCGGAAATACAGAGTGATTACTTTATTTAAACCATTTTTGTTTCCATTATTATAAATCTGCTAAGCTTAATTACCACACATCGTACCAGTCAAAGCCAACTTTCTTGGAACAATTAGATTTTTCTGAGAGTTTATCTAAGCCGGACTAAGTTATAGAAAAAGCACTAATACAGAGCTAACGGCTATAGTTAATGTGCTTAAATTTAGCACACTTCTTTATATTAATTAATTGTTATTTGTTCTCAAACAACTTCTTTCTAGCTCAAACCGCTATTTCAGAAAAAAATCACCAATATTTCCAGAAAGCAGAGTAAGTTTTACCTACTTCAATTTAATTGATTAAATTAAGTGGAATATTTGACCTTGGATTAAATTTATTTTTCACCTCCAGGGACTTTTGAAGTTTGTCTTTTAATGTCGTCAGCAGTGTTTGGTGTTGACGAGGCGATTTCCTTTGCTTAGTGAATGATTTTCAATCTAATTCATGTTTATGTATAAGATTGTCAATCAATTCGAAAAAAGATCGCTATTGGGTTTCAATTGAAAACGGATATGGATTTTTTTTCACCAACGGAAATGACGCTGATAATATATAGATTGACTTGTGGCTCCCTCAAACCATATGATTAGTGGATGGGGCAGAAGAGGGGAGGTTTTCAATCTACTGCTAGGAAAAAAACACATTTTCCATTAATATATTTTTCCTAATGAATTAATAAATACATCAGTGGCTGATGATTAATCATTTATTGAGGCCAGTGGCTTGTCATCGAGGACAAAACACAGGAGAGTATTATTATCAATAAAATGATTTAATCGGCTCCAATGAATATTTCATATACATAAAATAATTAAATTAAGCGCTCGTATTGCGCATTAATTAACGGTGAATTTCTCTACGCAATTCGAATTCATTTATTAATTGAGTCTATGCATTTTTCTTGTACCTTCTCTCTTCAATATTTATATTTTGAAGTTAACTTTAAATTGAATGGAAAATTAAACTAAGGCTTGGTGAACTCTCTCCAAATTTTATAGTATTTCCCCCTTCAATACAAAAAAATGAACTTACCAATATAATTTTATTTTATTTTTTAAATCTTGTCCCTCGCTGGATCATTCGTTTATGATTATTATTTATTATCGAACAATTTTAGCTAGTGAGGTAAAATTAGTTTACTAAATTATTAATAAGAAAAATTTCTTAGCTAAATTTTATACTTATATTAGCTCAAGTCATGTTGTTATACAATGATTATTTATTTCAAAACTCTAGAACTTGTCAGGAATATGTGCTGATTTTCAAAAACGGTTATTTAATTTATTTGCTGTCGTTATTTTTAATTTTAATCCGAAGAATTGATTAGTTTTTTCCCTATGCGGTGTATTTCGAAAACTTTTAAACGAAATTTTTTGAAATCCTACCTATAGAGAGTGTTTCTATCCAATGCCATGTTCTATGTTCCTTCTATCTCTGGTTTCATTATTTTCACTTTATCCAATGCGAAGCATGCATATTTTCAATAAATATCTGATCGAACTTGAACGCTCACTGGCTGACATGTTAAAAATTCGCACCACAAATTTGAAGGCCCATTTTTGATCTCAACTGATTCCGAAGTTTATAAAAACAATTTTTCTTTATGTAATTTTAACCATGTTTGAGACTCGAGTGTCCGAGATGGATAAGGCCCTTCGTTGATGACGATGTTGAAGCGGGAGGCCCAGGTTCGGACCTTGCTAGCGTATAAAATTTCGAACGGCTAAATCTCGGCTCCCTCACTAACTCTATAAACACTTTACTAATGTCTGAATGGGCTGTGTTCCCGGTGACAATAAATAAAAAAAAAAAAAACATTACATTTTGCGCCTATTGCTTATACAATCAAATGTATTCTTAAGCGCAGAAGAGGAATAACTTACAGGCGTTGAGAGGTGGCCATAGCCACTTGGCCAGCCATGTTTTCTTATGACGTCATGGCCCATAAACTCAATTTATATATTGATATAATCGAGGGGTAAACCGCGATTGCAATTAGGTGTACACGTCTTTGGAATTATGTGAAATTATTTTGGAATTCATTAGATAATGCCCCTTCATCTATTGTCTTCTACTTAGAAATGAAAGTGGAAGTGGAAGTAGGTGTACACGATATTAGGTAGCGGTTCACCCCTCGTATATAATAGAACACTAGAAAATATTATTAATATTAATATTATTATTGTAAACAATATTTTTTTAAATCAAACCACATTATAGAATGCGGCTTTAAATTGTCGTCGTTAAATTTTCTTAGATCCCGGAAAGCACTTAGCTTTTACTCCCTGAGGGGACGATCTCTTCTGACATGAATAAAACATCTAATAAGATCTTTGATTCTAAAGTTTTATTTCTTGTTATTAAATTTATTTTAATAGTGTGACAATCAACCCTTGAAGTTTGAAGAATATCAACTATATGTACATATTGTAGTTACTTAATTTTTGCAAGAATATTTAAAGCAATGCGAATGAGTCTTAAATTTTTTCCAACTTTGTAAATTGGACTGGTAATCATTAAACTTTTACCTCAAAATTAATAACAAGTTTCTGACTTAAATATTTTGAAAAATTCGAAATTTTGAAAAAGTAAACGGACATTTTTTTTGGCTTTTCGGCCCTTCTAGCAATAAGCCAATTTACGATAATATATATTTTTAATTGAATGTAATGGAATGCAGCCCAGAGGTAGTGAGGAAAGTAAAAATTAACACATATCAAATAAGGTGTAATTTATGGAATCCTTCCTCCTTTCCTTTCAAGCCGACGTTTGGGAAGATTTTTCCCTCCTTCTTCATGGTTTCAAAGGGTCAATAAATGAAACAAATAAAATGTTTCCTTCTTCTCTCCACAGTAGTGTTCAAAAACTTTCTTCATTTTTAACAAAGGCATAGAAAAACAATTTTTCTCTCCTTTTCTAATTAAGAAAAGGAGGAAAAAAAATTGTTTTTCTATGCCTTTGTTAAAAATGAAGAAAGTTTTTGAACACTACTGTGGAGAGAAGAAGGAAACATTTTATTTGTTTCATTCATTGACCCTTTGAAACTCTGAAGAAGGAGGGAAAAATCCTCCGAAAGGTCGGCTTGAAAGGAAGGAGGAAGGATTCAAAAAATTACACCTTATTTGATAAGTGTTAATTTTTTCTTTCCTCACTACCTCTGGACTGCCTTCCATTACATTCAATTAAAGTTTCTACCAGTCTGTCTCTCTCCAGAGAAAGTTTCGTTGCAAAAAAACTATATATTTTTATTTAAATTTTGTCTCTACCCCGGGGGTCAGATTTTAGCCGAATGCCTCGAGTCGGATTCGAACCCGGGTCCACTTGGTTAGCAGGATGATACGCTACCGCCTAGCCTATTTGACCCACCCCCTAAACGGACATAATATTATATGGTGACCAACAATGAAAAAAATCTGTCATAACTAGCATTTTGCCCAGATGTCTGCTTCTATAATCCAAACGAACCGTCACTTGTAATAGCGCTATAGTTCGTTGACAGTGATTTTTTGTCATTAACAAATGAATTATATTTCTACGATTAAAAAAACAAACTTAACTTAGGGTTTTGTCTCAATTTTGAATAGAAAACACACAATCACTTAAACATTCATTAATCTTAAGTCCATTTCTAAGACTCTATTTTTTGTTATTTATATCAACATCTCTCTCTTCTGAGTTACAATTTTCTTCGTTTTTTGTTTGTCTGTGTGTCTGTGTGGGGTAGCAGAGGGGCTAAGTGTCGAAAAGAGAAGCGAGTTAATGAATAATTTCTTCTTTTTTTCAATCTCTCACACTAAAACTATTTACTTGCATGTAGAGCTGAAATGAATGGGATTTTTTCCACTAGTTGTAAGGGGGCATGTGTGCTTGACAAGTGGCTTTCTTGGCGTTAATCGTCTTGAACTAACGACCTCTGCTGACATGAGAGCGACCCTCGAATTACGTCAAGACTCTGCAAGCGGCCTTCTTGTTGACGGGGGCGCCAAGCTATTTTTGAAAAATTATCCTGCATTTCCGATCATATTGTTTTGCTATTTAGAATGCATTCTCCTCAACTGAAGTTCTAAAATTGGATTCCATTAAGAGAATCTTTACAAACTGGACCATCTGTCATGTAATTTAAATTTTAAGGAGAAATAAATTAACATGCGATCCAAATAAACATATACTATATACGGATATACCTATTTAGAAGTGTATAGGTGTATATAGGTTTTTAGCTTCTAATTCGGACTTTTCCATATCAAATTCAAGATCTTAAAAATCAACTGCTAACTTTTTCATATCAAATTCAGGATATTAAAAATCAAATTCAGGAAGTTTCAAACCAAATTCAGAATTTTAAAAATCAAAATCAGACTTTTTCAAATCAAATTCAGAATTTATTAATAAACAGTTGAAAAAATAGAAAAAATGTTACAGTTAAGAAAAAGTTTCAATTTAATTTAAATCTCAGGAAAAGTTTTCAGGTAAAAAGCTAAAATTTGGTGCATTCTAAGATATATGCCTACTATTTTTCAGCTTATTAAGTAAAACCTTTCAAGATTGACATTTTGTATTTTCAGAAAGCGTTTACATGGTAAAAATCTAAAATTTGGTGAATTTTAAGATATTTGCGAACCAATTTACAACTCATTAATTAAAACCTTTCAAGATTAGCATTTTGTACTCTCAGGAGTCGTTTTCAGGTAAAAAGATATAATTTAATATGTAAAATATTCATGGTTTTATAGAAATTCTGAATTTGATTTTTAAAATTCTGAATTTGCTTTGAAACATCGGGAATTTGATTTTTAATATCTTGAATTATATATGGAAAAGTCCGCACTTGATTTTTAAAATCCTAAATTTGATATGGAAAAGTCCGAATTAGAAGTTAAAAACCTATATATATTCTCCTTAAGAATCAATTACTCTACTACTCTCCGCAATCTAAGCTTTAGTAAAAAAGGCAGAGCTATAAAGATGAAATATTCTGATTTAGGAAAGTATCTACAAAGTTACCTATGGAGGTGGAATTAATTTTTAAATATTTTTTCTGTTGTGAGAGATGATTCACAATTTTACTATTGGCGAAAATCAGTAACCCTTAAAGTGGTCGCCATAGGTGACTAGAAAACACGTGCTTCTGGGCAGAAAAATTATTGTTCACTGGATTTTTGCTAACAGATTTCAAAAATGGTGAATTCGCATTGAATTTACGCTACCCTTTCAATGCTATGTATCTTGTATAGATGGTGGATGGTATGTACCCATCTATATTTAAGAGATAAACTAAGTTATTTTCATTATTTTCACTTGCTAGTTATTTGGAGCTTTACTTTCTCCAGCAAATTAGTAGTTGTTTAACTTTTCAAAATAATATAACAATATACAAGGTGATTCATGGTCGATGGCACGTTAGACGTTTATGGAAAACGGAACGCAGGATTTTTCTGAAAATTTAGCACCTTACATTTTCTTACCTGTTCTATCGATCTAAAATATTTTCAGCATCGCGACGTTTCGGCTTCCATTGAAAAGTCGTAGCAACTTTATTTTTATCTTTTGAAAAAACGAACTTTTGACACCTTTCATGAATAACGGAAATAATAGTAATCTTAGCACGTCCTGTATAATATGGAGTCGATTTTTCGGCGTAAATTAAATACTTCGGGTGTGTTTAAGCTACCACCAAAATATCAATTTTTCATGAATTGAGAGCACTAGGTACTATAATTTATTTAAGTTTAATTATGGCCAGGTTTTGGACCATATTTAACACAAATTATTTTTTTCTCGAAAACCGATAGAAATAGGTATAGGACAATATTAGCAAACAAGTATTATAATAAAAGGGCGGTTCTTAAAAACGTGTTAATATACGGGCTGATCTATTTAAAAAATAAAGTTGCTACGACTTTTCGATGGAAGCCGAAACGTCGCAATGCTGAAAATATTTTAGATCGATAGAACAGGTAAGAAAATGTAAGGTGCTAAATTTTCAGAAAATCCTTGTGATCCGTTTTTCATAAACGTCTAACGTGCCATCGATCGTGAATCGCCCTGTATATATTTCAATATTTAGATTTGTTGTCCATTAAAAAGAGATGTTCTGAAATCGTTGTGTTATCACTTCTGAGCCCAATTTTAAACAGTATTGTAAATATATATTATCAATCATTGTTTAATATATAAAAAGATTTTTATTAATAATTGACGAACATTTCAAGTGATTTACCATAATATACCATATCTAAATAAATAAAATAGATAAATAAATTTATTTGTTATCAATTTAAATCACATGAAATGTTTGTCAATTAACAAAAAACATATATGTAAAAAAATGATTTATAATATAAGAGTTCAATTCTTTTCACATGGTAGCCAATATGCTCCGATTGCTAATTTAGGGTTCGATTCTCGAGAGAGTGAAAACAACCCTTCTGAAACATATAGGAAATTAAAAATAATCCATTACGGTTCTGATCTATTAGATGACAACCTCTTGTAATTTTAGGTTAAAAATAAAATGAGAGAGTCTTCTGTTTTTTAAATAAAATAATTTTTAATTATTTCTAGAGACTATAGTTTCGAAGGCATTGCCTTCATCATCAGTCTATCACAAATATTTCAAATTAGTTACAAATTAAGATTTATACATTGAAAAATTTTGAAAAATATATAATGTCTTTTTCTTCATGTTTCCTCTTGGGAGATTAGAATATAACTGGGTAACCTCTTGTAATTTCATTGAAAAGATTTTGTTCTGTCGAGAGTAGAAGAGGTGTTGATTTATATAAAGAAAAATCAATGAGGTTCTCCCCGCTTGCTGTATCAAACAGAAGACGTCATCATTGATTTCTCTTGTGATTTCTTTTGAAATTTAGATTGCTGTTTAAATTACCCAATGGATACAACGATATCGAAACGTTTTTTTTCTTTTAATAGAAAATAAATTTAATTATTTTAACATATACATTTTTGTTATATTTAATTGAAAAGTGAAACAATAAAGTACTTACTTGGAAGAAAATATACCTTGAAGTAATAAACAATAAAAATAAAATTCTATATTTAAAAATTAAAAATTATAAAACAGTAAATCTACTATAGGTGCCATATTTTTGGTAGTGCTACTGAAATTTAAATTTGATTTTTCTTAGTTATAATTTATAATTATTTGATGAAAATTAAATTGAAAGTTTTTTGCAGAGTGGTAGCAGAATTTTTATATATTGAAGGAGACAATAAAGAGGCAGTGTCCTTTGGCTGGAATTATAAATTTCTATTTTATAACGAGACTTATTGCCTCCTCACTAGTTCTAGACTTATGCAAGCTTAAAAACTGGGGATCCCAAAACTTGGTTAAGTTCAATGCAGGGAAAACTCAGTGTTGCCTTATTTCTAGGCGCGTCGACAGAAACCTCCCAAACATATCATTCGACTCAAACTCACTAGAATTCAGGGATAAAATTTCAATGCTAGGCGTAACTCTAGGGTCTGACCTTTCATGGAATGACCATATCTCAAACATTGCTAAAGCTGCAGCGCGCAAGCTTGGTCTCCTATTTAGGTCTAGACGCTGTTATACTCCCAGTCAACTTCTTATACTGCATAAGGCTCAAATTCGTCCCTGTCTCGAATATGGCTCTCATCTGTGGAGGGGTGCCTCCAAGCATTCTCTTGCTACACTGATGCAATTCAGAAGCGAGCAATTAAACTAATAGGAGACCCGGCTCTAACCAACTCACTCGACTCCCTGGCTCATCGAAGAACCGTTTTTGCCCTTTCCCTGTACTACAGATACTATCACGGTGTCTGTTCAGTCGAGCTGAAATCAATTATCTCCCTAATGCCCTCTTTGCGAGAAACACGCGGTTTTCAAACGCTCAGCACCCCTTCGCTGTCAAATTGGTTAAGAGTCAACAAGCGCTTTCGCCAACTCTTTTTGTCCCTATGACCTCTAGAGACTGGAACTCGCTCCCTGCCACCATCTTTCCCGCGACTTATAACCTTCAGCTATTTAAGACCCGTATCCACAGATACCTTCGACCCCACCCAACCCATAAAATTCTTTCTTCTTTTCACGATGGAGGGGCCAACCCAGGCCTTTAGGGGTTGCACCTTTTTAGGTGTAACTCCTTCTCTCATCGTTATCATAAAAAAAATAAAAAAAATATATATTTTCGAGGGCTTTGCCTCTTCCTCAGTCTATTACAATTTCTTCTACAAGAATTAATGTATGAATGGAGAGTTCATTCATACATTAATTCCTGTGAATCAATTGTAATAAACTGATGAAGAGGGCAAAGCCCTCGAAATATAGTCTCGTTATAAATAAAATTTATAATTCCAGCAGAAGACACACTCTTTTATTGTCTCCTTCAATATACAGAAAAGCTGAGAACCGCTGGGGTATATTATTTCTTACTTCTTACTTCGAAAAGTATATGCTGAGAGAGCGAGTCACCCTTTGACCCTTCCTTTAGTTCGGTCTATAAAACGGAGATAGGGTAACGAATCGTCTAAATCACCCAAGGGGTGAGAGTGAGTAAGTGGGGTAGGTACGCTGAATTGATCCGAAAAAAAATCAAGCGAACCCCCTCATTTGAAAATAGCCGAAACGAATTTTCCAGGGAACTGAAACGTTGGGAAAAATCCTCGGCACGCGTCGGAATAATCAGATTTCTATGCATATCTTATTTCGCGCTCAATAAATCGCTTAGGACGGTTGGTTAGTCACGGTATCTTCGTATTGTCAAGAGATTTAGATTAAAATAATATAGAAAAATGTATATATATTTATAGATAAAGAGAGAGAGATTTATTATTAATGAATGATAAACCGATAATAAATATGGATCTTCCCATCGCGAGGATAAACAGATTATAAAGTGGCGATGAATCAAAACTAGAAAATGGGTGGCACAAAACCACCCCCGTCAACCCCGGCACCCCATCCGCGATCGCCATGACCAATTTGATTAATATAATAAATTATTATAAAAAATGGAACCACGTTTGCTTGTTTGATGGCTGTCAGAAAACAATTTTTAATCTCTGCCATTACCGGAATGGGATTTGCCAGGGTGGGTGTCTGATCTGCTATCTATTCTCTTCCGATATGTGATTAATTTGCGAATATAAAAATTCTGTTGTATTTAGTGCGCATCACATGTATTTCACTCACCCTAATTAATAATTAGAATTTTATTATTTCTTAGGAAAACTAAAAAAAAAAATACAAAATAAGTATTAGAAAAATACAAACCTAAATATTATTAAATGAAAAAAGTATAACAGAAATATTTAGGTATGTTTTAGTTTATGTGACTCCCATTTGGTATTCACCAACGTTTATACAGTCAAAATGTTGTTATAGTTGATTCTCTGATTATTTATCAAAATCAGTATAGACCTGACACATATCTTTAAGTTATTTAGAATTATGAAATATGATGCCGTATTAACCCCTGAATAGAGGTAGAAAGTTATCACGAAACAAACTCTATTCTCCCTCAAGAATAAGACTTTTACTTCTCTGTTTACAAACCCTAAATGACTCAGGAGCAGTTTTTTATTTACATGACTGTAATTCAGGGATCAAAAATGAGTACTTGTGCCGATGAGACTTTTTATATGAACTAGTACAACTTTAATTGAAATGTTTTTATTTTTGACTGGCTTATCGGCTGATAAGAGCCAA
This sequence comes from Forficula auricularia, assembly GCA_024734495.1. NCBI lineage: Eukaryota > Metazoa > Arthropoda > Insecta > Dermaptera > Forficulidae > Forficula > Forficula auricularia. The sequence continues at coordinate 1,126,413 of JALMQS010000068.1, forward strand.
AAAAATTTCAATATCCACGCGATACTGGCCCCATGAAAAATAATATTTATAATTAAAAAAGACTGATGATGAAGGTCAAGCCTTCGAAACTACACTCTCAAACAAATAAATAATATATATGTTGCAGTAAAAACCCGATTTTTAGTAATTCTCTGTTTACAAGCCCTAAGTAAATACCTTTCTGGCATGGTTGGTTGAGTTTGGTTCAAAGGTCTAGAAACTTCATCTTCACGCCTCATTTTGGGTGTTTATTTTAAAAAAATTTTAAACAAAAATGTCAAAAATTAGAAGCATAGTTCTAGAGGATGTAATTTTTGACATTTTCGTTTAAAATTTTTTGAATAAAGACCCAAAATGAGAGCGGAAGCTCAAAAATGAAGATTCTAGATCTTTGAATCAAACTCCAACCAACATCAGTAAATTCTAGTTGCCACAAAGGTATTCTGTGAAACGCGTTTTTAGTAAGAACCCGTTCTTACTAAAAACGGGTTTTTACTGCAACATATAAATGTATTTATGTGGGAACTGGACTCTTCACTAATCCCTGCGTCTGTGTTCCATGTGGCTTCTTGCGTTTTGTGTCTAGGGTTTTATCAAATAAAAGATTCACTTAAGATAAAATATTTATTACCAAGTATAATATTCTATATACAGGTGAATGACAACTTTCATTCGAAAGGCGTTATTATAAAGGCGTAATAGTATTATCGTAAACGTTAAGAGAGTTCGTAAAGGGATTGAATCTATCCTGTATCGTTGAATCTGTCCGTGTGACAGTTCTGGTCACAAGCCAGTTTGCCACTCTGATTAGAAGTATCGTCATTGACTAAATGCCAGTCCGTTTGCTAGTGTCGCTAAAGCTCTCGTCGACAACGTCTCTTAAGGGTGGTGGGAGAAAAACATCACGTGACAAATATTATCAATTAAGGGTGGAATTGAAAAAGGCACGTAGTGGGATTTTCCCTTATTTATGACTTACTTACTCAAGTCTCAGAGAATGGTCCTTGTTTGCTGAAAAGGATGAAAAGACCTATGCAAGGGTTAGTTTGTCGGCGGAAAGGGCTGTCAGTTGACCAACACATCAGTGCTGTAAATGACCGTAATTAAAAAATTTATATAATAAGATTTTAACCCTGCATATATTACATATTTTTACTGAAACACACACATATATATGTGTAGATGTTTATTTGCATCAAGCAGAGGATTTGAAAAAAATGACAACCTCCTTCTTTCTCTTTATGAATAGTACAACTTTATAGTATTTTTCAGTTTATCTGGGATCCGCTTGATTCTGGTTGTATTTATTTATTCAGTGGTTATAAAACCATTTTTCTTCTGATAAGCAGAGGTATAAGCGGTGAGGCCAAATTGACAATAAATAATTTATCTTGCAATAAATTCGTCAATCACATAGGTATTCAGGTCGAGTGTTCAATTTGATGACTTAAGCCAAACAGTAACTGAGAAAAGAAAATGAACTCTTCTCGCAGATCTTAGCGTAGAGTTTTATAGAAAGGTTAAACCAGGATTAATTAAATATAAAATTATGTTGTGTAAACATTTAAAATAAGGTCTATGTGACTATTTATATATTCATTTATAGATTATTTTTGACAAGCTTTTAATAGCGCTGTAAATTTTTTTTAACAGTGGTAGATAATTTAGTTGTAACCATTGAAAGATGTATCGTTTAAAAATTCCTTACCCATACTAAGGAACAAGGAACAAAAAAAGAGCGTATTTAAAAATAACCCCTGGACTGGTAGGTAACATCAGGAGTGGCTCTGCTCTGGCTGGGTGGTTGCCATCGATGTGTTTTCTCCGCTGATGGATTTCCCCGTGGAACTTCCATCAACGCATCGCGTGATACGACCTTTATTTTCCTCCACGGCGGAAATGCCCGTCTCGCGACTTCCTGGCCGTTGTTTGACTTGCTGATCGGTTTGTTCCTTTGGAACTTGGAACAGAGAGACCTATTAAATACCTCACACGTCGGCCCAATCAATTTAACCCACCAATTGAAATCAAACATTCAACGTGTCCAATCTAACTTTTTACTTTACCATACGGGGAAGCATTGAATCGGTGATTTTGAAAAGGTCATCTCCATTTTTTTTATTTTTTGACCCTTAGTATGTTCATTCATGTGTTACATTTGAAGACTTTAGCCACCTAAAACAGCTAATCAAGGTCAAGATATCAAGAAACTATATTAATACATTCCTCAAGAAAATAAACATTTCTGGGAGGAAATCGATAAATACCCAACAACTGCTGATGAAAACCTTGAAGAATTTGAAATGCCTTTTTATTTGTAATTTTAACGTTTTTTTTTTTTTTTTTTTTTACCATTTTACTTTGTCAAAATAAAGTTTCTTTAAAAAAAAATGGATTCGCCTATAATAAGCCTTGTTAATTTTGAAAAAGGAGTCATCTGCTCTAGAGAAAAAAATTCTGTTTAAAAAAAAATAAAAGGATTTTTTGTACAAGAGATGATCCCTTATTAGGATAAAAATATACTACGCTATCGTAACTAAGAATGCATGGCCGATTTTTTTTATAATGATACCGATACAAGAAGAAGTTGCACCAAGAAGGTACAACCTCTGTAGTCCGTGGTGGACCCTTGTAACGTGAAGATAAGGGGAGATTTAGGGATTGGGTAGCAGTCGAAGGTATCTGTGGATGCTGGTCTTGAAAGATTGAAGGTTATAAGTTGCTTAAGACGGTCGGGGAAGAGAGAGTTCCAGTCTCTAGATGTCATGGGAATAAATGAATTGGCGATTAACAGTTTTATGTTTCTCCTGAAAAATTTGAAAAAATGGAGATGACCCCTTTTCAAAAATCACCGAATCCATTGTAATTTTGTATAAAAAAAAGTGTTTGTTTTTCCTTCAAAAGAATCTCTTACAAAAAAAAATTATCAAAAATATATGTGAGAGGATAGGAACTCTTGCAAAAGTTTATCTCTTTTTGCAAATTTAAAATGTGATAGTCTCATTTTAAATCTAAAGAAATTCAAGAGAGATGGGTTTACTTCTAGATCCGAGATGTTATTGGTTATTTTTATTATGTCAGAAGGGTTATCTCTGCCCCTTCCGGAATCAAACCCGAATGCCAAAGAGTGGAATCGGGGCATTTAGTTTTGACCCCCTCGAGGTGGACCCCAACCTGACATATAGCACGCGGAAATTTTTTTTTCAAAGAATCGATCTTAATCATTAAAAAATTTGCCTGTCAATTGATTCTAAATCTTAACACAATATACCTACAGCAAAACCATATATTTTGATTAGAATGTTTTGAGAATTTAGATTTTGTTTTAAATTTTCAAAAATCGAATGACAGTGGACGACTATTCATGATTTGAATATAAAACACAAATCCCGAAATTATGTAGAATTTAATAGAGATGGTCTACTATTACTCTAGTATTAGAACATCTCTATTTAATTTTTAATACTAATATCAGCATTTGTCTTTTATATTGAAGGAGACAATAAAAGTGTGTGTCTTCTGCTGGAATTATAAATTTTATTTATTTATAACGAGACTATAGTTTCGAGGGCTTTGCCCTCTTCATCAGTCTATTACAATGTATTCACAGGAATTAATTTATGAACTAATAAATTAATTCCTGTGAATACATTGTAATAGACTGATGAAAGAGGGCAAAAGCCCTCGAAACTATAGTCTCGTTATAAATAAATAAAATTTATAATTCCAGCAGAAGACACACTCTTTTATTGTCTCCTTCAATATATAAAAATTCTGCTACTCTCGGCAAAAACTTTCAATTTGTCTTTTATATTCCTTATAAATCGCTTATTTTACTACAACACTTTGAACATAAATGAAGAGCATTTTCACACTTGTAAGGTACGTCTTGGCTGACAGACGCCTGCCTCTTTAATTCCGATCCATCTCAACGCCGAGTGAATATATAAAGAAAACCACTCAGGGTGTCAATTAGCCAATGAGTACTACCCCCAAGTTATGTGGAAATCAGTGACATGTGATGTGATGAGGGTCGGTCGCAGTCGCATGGCGCCTGCTACAACCCATTACAGATTGGCAAGTTGATTCGATTTAGTCATCAAATCTCGTTACATTGACCGAGAGACATCTCCCACCACCCCAAAGCCGACCACTTGAGTTGAGGGGGTGGAGCGGGGCAATTTTTTTGACACCCCAGCTAAGCTGTCAATCAAAGTTTAACATTTGTTGAACAATTAACGTATAAAATAGGTACAATACGAGAGATGTTAGTGAATCTGAATTGGAAGAGCTGGGATTTTATTTTTGTAAATGAAATACTTATGAGAAAGCAGAACACGGTGGCGGCCTTCTTTGTTTGACGTGGACTCGATAATCTGATTTGTGACTGGCAGATTTTTTCATCTATAAAACACAAGAAATCAAATCTAATCTGTTTTTTTAATCCTTAAACTCAAATAAAAATAGCATTTTGGTAATAAATATATGATGGTAAAAGTAAAAAGTAAATATAAGTAGTGGGTTTCGCAACAGTATCGAGTTTTACAACGATTTGAGACTAGAGCGAACAACGTTTCTCCGCATATTTAATTGAATCATATGTTTGATAACAGGCTTTAGCGGACAATGTTAGGTAATGCTTTCTTTATCCTTGTAAAAAGTCTTTATGGTCGGTTTATTTAAGTATATTTAACTAACGATCAATCTACATTACCTATGGAGTAATATACTAGAGATGATTTGGTTAATTTCCACGCTTCTTAAGTTCATTTCTAAGAATTTTGAACTATCAAATTCAATTCCTGTTTATTGTAATTTAACATTGAATTTTAATAGTGTACTTTTTTTAGACATTCGTAAACCATTAATTAAAAATTTAATTAAAATTTGAAGAAAAACTAAAAGCTTAGTTTGTTATCAGCAAATTTGAGTGATTTGAACATTTTTTGTCAAAACGATTGACAAGAAATTTAACACTGGCTACTGAGGTTGTATAATCACATTATCTAACAAGCTTTGAGTAATAATGCAAATACCTACCTACTCATTATCATATAGTACACAGTCCTAAGTCTGGTTTGACACAACCACCCGTCTCCACTCGACTCTGTCCCATGCCAGCTCTTTGACCTCTCTAAATGCCTCACATCCCATATCCCTAATTATTTGGTCGAAATATTCTAATCTAGGCCTTCTCCTTTTCTTTCCTACCTCCCGCTCCAAGATATCCCTAAGGAAATCCCCGTGTCTCAGTATGTGCCCCATCATCTGTATCATAGTATTATTAGAAGTAAATAGAATAAAATTGGGTACAATTTTCAAATAGCTTTTTAATATTTCTTAAATTGAAAGTTTTTGCCGAGAGTAGCAGAATTTTTATATATTGAAGGAGACAATAAAAGAGTGTGTCTTCTGCTGGAATTATAATCGTTATATATCGTTTTAAATAAATAAAATTTATAATTCCAGCAGAAGACACACTCTTTTATTGTCTCCTTCAATTAATATTTCTTATAAGTTTGTAGGAGAATTAGCTCTAGCTTGTCAAGAAGTTGGTTTAATTTACAGATTTTATTTCTTATTTTACTTAGGGAGATAAATCCAAAAACTATGCTTCTCTCAACAAAATTTATGTTAATTTTAAATATCATTTAGATTTTTAGATTAGATTATTTAGACCTTATAACTATTATTAAGCCTAGTAATTAAGCAAATAATATACTATTCCCTCCATACAGGTTCTTAATACAAATCAAGCAGTAGATTTAATTTAATTTAATCACCCGACTTAAAACTAATTTCATCAGGACTCCTCCCTAATATTTGAAAATATTTCTAAATTTCCGAGTCTAATTTGATGTTCTGTTACTTTTATCATTTTCTCTCTCCTCACTCTTATTTAATCTTCAAAACTTCAAGACCCTGGTGCATAGACACCTATCCTTTCGCTTGACCACTTTCTCTGTTCTCTTCTGTAATGCAAAGGTTTTTCAAGACCTATAGGCGTTGTATCTTCTTAGGCCGGTTGTATGTCGCACAGTAAATGCTTTTTACAACTAACATTTCAGTACCTGTCATCAGATTGGCCATCCACTCCCTCCATTTACCATCTACCCTTTGTTAGTTGTAAAAAGCTTTTTTTTGCGACTTACAACCGGCCTTCTTAGTGTTAAGTGCTTTCATAGATACCAGCTACCAGTAGATTTAGAGTATACTCGTAGTTGGCAGTCAACGTTACTATTAAATTAGAATTCTAACTAAATCGTTAGTATTAAAATAATTAATCAATAAAATATTCATTAATTAATAGACATAAATTACAACCAACTTGACAATTTGATTAGAATTAAATAGAATAAATAAGTATTGTTTGTATTGAAATTGTCATCTGATATCTGGGACTCGACCGCAATTCAATATCGTTAGAAGTCGATTTAGTTCATGTAATATATATTTTTTATCTGTGGACAGTTAACCAAAACAATAGTGATATTTAATATTCTAAAAATTATAAAATGCCTTCTGTTTTTGTGTTTAATGTTTAATGGACAACATAAATTAACACTAAAAAGCAAAAAATTAAAACGAACACTCAATTTTTTGAAATTAACTAAATTAAAAAACTTATTATTATTCAACAAAATATACTATTTTGAAAACATGAATATGAAAATCTTATAATAAATCTAATAATTATTTTAGTAAAATTTTAATACAAATAAGATAATGGGGCTATCCGCATTATTTTACCAAACACCTGCTCCCTTCGTATATTATGAGAAAAAAATGTGTTTTTGTTTATCTCAATCAAAAGTTTTAAAAAGTGTTTGGAATATTTGGAAAAAAGAGCAAAGGGACCGTCCATAAATTATGTCACACGAATTTCAAGATTTTTAGACCCTCCCCCTGTGTTACATTTTGTCACATTTTCATTGAGCCCCCCTGTATTATGACGTCATCACTTTTATACCCTATAATTTAATAATTTTAGAATTTTTTTTATAAATTAAACTCAGCTATAAAGGAATTTAATATATTACAAATTTAACTTTTATTTTGATTTTTAAAATTTTTTTTTAATTTGACTTTTTTTACATCTCAATTTTTAAGATCCTCTGGCCCCCCTGTCACATTTTGTGACAAATCTGGAGATACCCTCCTTACTGTGTGGCGTAATATATGGGCGGCCCCAAAATTATGATGGTAAGGCCTAGCGAAAAATCTCCAACTGTAAACATTTTATTCTCATGACTTCAAAGAACTGCAGAACTCTTTCCCGTCCTTTTTCTTTTCCGAAAATTATAATTTTCAAACTTCAAGACCCAGACGCACAGACACCTACCCTTTCTCTTGATCAATTTCTCTTCCTGTTCTTCTTACTGGGCGCATTGTGTTAGTGTGTTAATGTTAGTGTTAGTTTTTTTCATCATAGACCCCACGAGGAGCGCTTGATGAAAAGTCATGAGTTAAAAAATAAAACAATAAATAAACAAATAAACAGAATAAAATAAACAAATAAACAAACAAACAAACAAATAAAACAAATAAACAACATACAAAGTAATCCTGCCGAGTATATGTCAGAAATCAAGTCCAGGCATCATTAAAAAATGTGTTTCGATACCAATAGATAAAAAAATATTAAAACGTCGAGTTAATCGCTTTGGCCTGTGATCGGCTCTTATATATAAAAAGCTGAACTATTCTATTGTAATATTAAAATAAATAAATACATTTGTATTGTAACCATCTTATCTCTGATACTATTAAAATAATTAGTGTTGTTTCCCGTTGTGCAAATGCTCCCCCCCCCCATTCACCCCCTCCAGGGTATTTTTCTCCACTACACGAACAGTCCCTGCGTGATATCCACTGATAACAATCAGCCCAGTGCTGATACAAATCCAGTCCGCCTCTCTCCTTCTGGAAATGAAATAATTGTTCAATTGGCTCGTCTGTATCGAGCCGAGGCTTTTTCCTTCCTCGGCAGACCGTGGCGGACAGAGCACCCCCCTCACCGATTCCAAGGCTTAATTTTGGTCGATTAACTTGCACATTGAGATCCGGACTGATACCGGCCAACGTGACAGCCGCATCGGATCCGATCTGATCGGATCCAATCCTCTCTCTCGATTAAACAACAAACCTTTGCGTTTCATTGGGAAATGTACTTAATCGATGCCCTCAAATCACCCCCCAGCACCCCACCTGTTTCTCTTCTTAAATAGAGTCAATTTGAAGAACGATAAGAATCGAATGCTGCTGTTTCGTTTTCCTGCAATTTCTTTATATTATAAACTATTTATAAAATTACTTAAAATTTATTTTCTAAATGGCTTAGTTTATCTTCTTAAGCTAGTTGTTTCGCGACAATACTAGCAAAAAGTTAATGCTAGAGTATATAGAACAGACAATAAGGATTCATAATTCATAAGGCCAAAACTTTTTGCTGTTTATGTACCACTACTAGCCAATCCCGTGCTCGTTTGACAAATCTGGCTACACTGTCCGAGCTTGTATATATTTTATCATAGAAATGTCAGATAAAGTACATTATAAAGGGAGATTTATAAAACAAAAAGTTCTTAATAAGCGATTGAAAGCTGTTGCGACAATGACTGAAGCGAAAAAATGTCAAAAAATTACTAAAGTTAACCCACTTTTTAGAATAAATAAATGCGTAGCTGCCAGCTTGTTTTTAGTGCAAATTTTTCATTATACATTTTTCATTATTTATTCATTATTATCTCAGAAACTGTGTTGTAACTATGAATTAAAATTTTCTTAAAAAATGTATTAGTTATTGTTTAATGTTGGCTTAGTTTTTTATAACAATGTTAAGAAGAGTTTCTTAATTATAATTAAATATGTATGTAAACTTTCCGATATCCCGTATAGTGCAATGTATAAGAGTCTGAAAAACTCTATCTTTGGAATTTAATATCTCCGGAACTATATTGTTCATAAATTTCGTTTTGCCACCAATCGATGCAGAAGTAATTAAATAAAAATCTGTCATTTCAAAAAAATCCTAAGAAAACCCATATGGTGAAACAACTACCTTGAACTGGGTTATGCGGGAACCCCCCCCCCCCTCATTTATTTCGTTAACCAGCGATAAAATTTTACCAATATATATTATAAATGATAACGTAGTGCCTATCAGATTATTGAGTCAGAAATTAAATCTCAAGAACGGCGTAAAATCCTCAGGGTTGCGTATGGGGTCCGTAAAAAAATGTTGTTCAAAGGTCCTCGGACTACATAAGTTTAAGAACCCCTGGCTTAGATGATGAGCTCGTAAAGTATTTAATATCAAATTTATATAATCTTGGAAGAATTATTTAAATTTATAATATCAATGTCATCATAAAAGGGTATTCAGTCCTAAGCAGTAACCACCAACATCAAAAATAATTATTATTATCATTTCCGTCCATAATGTGTATTAATTTGAAAGTTTATAATGCGAATTAAGGACAACTTTTTTGTGTGTGATTTTTTTATTTTTCAACCAACGTTTCGTCGACTTTGTCGACTTCTTCAGGGCTTCAAATAGTTTCATCACACATACGTCTAAAGTACATTCAAAAATAATAGTTATGACTACACAAAAATAAAAAATAAATATATTATACAGATAAAATAAATCTCAAAACGTTTAGTAAATATCAAAAAGTTTCGTGAGAAATTTCCCTTTATCAATAAAATTTAAAAATATAGTTACTTTAAGAAGGAATTATAAAGCAACTATGAACATCAACTACATAGTTGCTTTATAATTCCTTCTTAAAGCAAGTATTTTTTCAAATTTTCATTGATAAAGTGATAATTTCCCTCGAAACGTTTGGATATTCAATAAACGTGTTTAGATTATTTTCATAATAAAGGCACTGTATTTATTTTATACAAATATAACAATCAATAAATTATATTATATAATTATTATTATATATTATATAGATATATACAGGGGCGTAGCCACGGGGGGAGTTTTGGGGTCAGAACTCCCCCAAGGGAGGGCTCATGGGATAAGTAACGGCAAAGACAAACCTTTTCTTATAGCAAACTAACCATAATTAAATATATTTAAATATATTTCATCTGCTTATTCAATAATTATGTTCTTTTTTAATTTCTTGAAGTACCTACTTATTTGTTTTAATAAAAAAATTCCCACTAAATATTTTGCTTTGTGGATTGATCCCCACCATGAAAATTTTCTGAATACGCCACTGGCTATATTCTATATATATTTATAATTCACTGATTAATTTAAATTTTTTAATTAAAAAATCTTCTACTTTTGAAAAAATAATCTTATATATTATTATGAAATAGTTGTGTCTCGAAATTTATAAGCTTTTGATTTTGATGGCATCACTTCAAAAATTCGACATCCAATGCTTCCGGAACCGCCGTAAGCTTTAAATTTAAATTTTAAAGAAGCCGGTATCTTAGATCTAATTAAACATATCAATTTCATCCAAAATACCATTATAACAATTTTATGATTTTAAATTTAAATAAAAACAAAATAAATCTATTTTTTCATTCTTTTAATATTCCATCTCGTTTATAATGTAAAATTTTATAAAAAATGTTCCATTATATTCTTAGAATACTATATATCAGGGGTGGCCACTAACCTTAACTTTGAAAGCCGCACATTTATAAAACTGTTTCAAAGCGAGCCACATTGTTTGGAGATTAATTAATGGTTTATTAAAAAAAGACACATTTTTTATTTTATAAAATATAAATGAAGTAACATATATATTTTTGCTCTACTTACTTATAACATTACAAATTAATTTAATTTTTGTATTATTATTTTTTTAATTTAATTATTATTCAGGGTGGGGCATAAAGATCTACCACATTTTGAAGAGATATAAAAAAATGAAAAAATTTAACTAGAAAAAACTAAATATATTTTTGAAAAATAAATGAAATTTTTTAAATGTATTTCAATTATTATCAGACAAAAAAAAGGGGGGGGGTCAAAAAAATTCTAGCCCTTTTGACCAAAGTCAACCAAATTTTGTATACATATTCTGTGGATTCCCAGAAGGCTAGAAATTCAAAAACTAACCAAATTTTGTATACATAGTTTGGTCGAAAGGGGTAGAATTTTCATTTTTTACCCTCCCTCCATTCTTGGTGGTTAGTTTTTTGAATTTCTAGCCTTCTGGGGGTCGACAGAATATGTTTACCAAATTTGGTTGATTTTGGTCGAAAGGGCTAGAATTTTCATTTTTGACCCTCCCCCACCCCCTTTTTTGTCTGATAATGTTGAAAATACATTTTAAAAAATTACATTTATTTTATGTTCTTTTCAAAAATATATTCAGTTTTTTCTAGTAAATTTTTTCATTTTTTATAGCTCTTCAAAATGTGATAGATCTTTATGCCACATCTTGTACTTTTTAAAATCAGTATTATTTAATAGGGTTCAAGAGCCGCACGAGATTGACTGAAGATCCGCATGCGGCTCGCGAGCACACGTTGTGGCCACCTCTGCTATATATGTTTCGGGTTTATTCCTAAACCAACCTCAGTGGTGATATTTTATTTAACAAGTGAAGTGAACATTTATGAATGACTTTAACATATACATTTCATTAGTTAATATATTATACTAAGCTTAGAAATCTTTAGAGTGATTTATAATGAAGTGCAAAAAACTACCCTTCCAGAAAGGACCATCAAGGAGTTCTAGTATAATTAATCTTAGACTTCATCATCTCTTCGAATATCTTCCAACTCCAAAGCTACAAAGTTATTACGTTTTAATTACACAGAAGCATTTTCCGATTAGAAGAGATTCAAAAGTATTAACCTAGATCATAGTTAATCGTATGTTTCCTACATTTGATTCAATTGCGAATCAAATGTAGGTGATTTTTGTCAATTATTGAGTGAAAATAATATCTGAACTTATATATTTCTAACTTGAAATAATGATGTTAAATAAACTTATAATTTTTTCATTAATATATCAAAGAATAACATATTAACGAGAAATCTTTTGATCGTGCTTTTTGAAAAGATATATATCGCGAGATATTGAAGCTATTGGAGTCTGCGGTCTTAAGTCTGACCAAGAGGAAAAAAGAGATCCATTTAGCTACAAACCAACGTCATTTTGCGTATAGCCAGCATGACACTCGGATGGATCACCAAATGAATTTGAAATTTAAGATGTTATATATTTGATCTCCCAGACTTAAGACTCCGCAAACTCCAATAGCTTCAACTACAGTAGTCTCGCGATATATATCTTTTTCAAACGCGATCAAAACATTTCTCGTTAATATGTCAATTATTCTTTGATATATTAATGAGAAAATTATTGATTATAGTTGGTTATATTCAGCTCAAAATTTTTAAATTTAATTAAAAAATTTGCAGATGCTAGATAAAGATATTTTATCAAAGAATATTAAAGAATATATGATTCTACAGGCGTAGCTTAAATTCCTCTCCCATAAATCGGACTTATTTTAACTTTTAAATATAAATATGTAGTATAGACCAGTGTTCCGCAAACTTTTTGTGTTCAATGTACACCTAGCAAATCAAGAAATTTTAGAGGTACACCAAAGAAAAAATAATGTTTATTTAATTTTTATTTATTATTAAAATCAATATAATATGAAAAGATGTTTAATGAGAAATCTGAGTCTGCTTAAAAGAGCACAGGAGATCAAAATTTGGAGCATTGATAAGTGTCACGTTGATCGCATAATTCGCAACTTTGTCTAGGTGGATTGATTATCTTCACAAAACTTGACATTTCCGCGGCACACCAACTAATGACCACAGTAAACTGTGCGCAAAGCCGCGGCACACATTTTGCGGAACAATGTGGCATAGTCGGTCCTACTTTAAATTTTTGTCATGTGAGTATGGAAATTTTTTGACTAGGTGTAACAGAATAATTTATTTTCTGCTTTTTAATGCATTTTGAAATAAAAGCGTGTTTTTTAAAAAAGTTTTTAATTTATTTTATACGTTTTAGTCTTTAAAATTTACAATACTTATTTTCCCTCTAATAGTTTTTTGAACAAATACTTCTGGATGGTTCTAAAAGAGTAACTGTTTAAAATTTGGTCCAAATCAGACAAACCGAGTAGAATT